>OZ023266.1:100168971-100453971 GCA_964006375.1 Tillus elongatus | reverse complement strand
CATGATGCACCGTTTGATACCCATTATATATTGCCAATTCTTTAGGTGCGAACTCGGGCAGACAGAAACCTTGAGTGTCGACAACAACGAACTTCACCTTGACACTGCCCAATCACTATACTTCCATCTTGGCTTATATAGCCCCTTAGAGAGAGTGGTGGAGGTAGGGGCCTTGTACTCAGATGATATAGCGTATAACGTTAGACAGTGGAGAGTATTTACGCAATCATGTATAATTATGCAGAAACATTTGGTGTGATCTGGGAAGTTCTAGTTACTGTCCATCTCCAATTTGATATCGACAGTGGACGGTTTGATGGAATCCGTATACTTTGAACAATCAAACACAAACATGGGATATTTTTCGGAAACTTTGTAATCCAACGTAGGTTGCGGTTCTCTGCCGAGATATGCTCGTTGAAATTCAATCATGTTTCTATATGCTTCCAGATAATTTGCTTGTTCAAAGTTCAGATTCATACCTTCGGTGGGTATTTGTTTTGAATTCAGGTGCAGTCTTACATCTCGAACGTTCACATGATCAAACTGATTGATATCTTTTTTCGGATTGTGGTGGCGTTCTGTTTGAAAGACGACAATAACAAAGCGAGGTCGTTCGGTGTTTGAGGAGGTCTTCACAGATCACAAGTCCTTGGTTGAACGACTCAGATTCGGTAATTCGTACATCTCCCATTTTCTAAACGGTATAAGAATCTTTTTATCTTGGGCGATCGATGTCAACAACTGCTGTTGTATCACATCACTGGGATGGATGTGTTTGACTTGCAATGCCATATGTTCAATGTTAAATTTTATAGCTTTGTCGGCACCTTGTGCGCCGCTCAGAATATAGCAATTTTTATCGTTTTGACCGCTAGTAATACGTACCAGCAAGCGGCTAAACAGCACCCTTCGGTAATCTTTGAAAATATTGCACAGGTAACTGAGCGGTACGCAATAGCAAAATCTGTCTGTTCCTTTCGCCCGGATGACAGCCAGCTGGGATGAGAGCTCGTGCTTCATCGCTGTTTGCTTGTAATACGGTGCGGACTGCTGTAACGATGCCAGGATTTCTAACCTGTTATCTAACAGATTATCTAATCTGATTGCACATCTCAACGGCCACAGAGAATAACAAATTAGCTGCCGCATTCGCTGTTACTGCCACATCGCCTATTGTACCCGTCGTCTCAGTGGAACCGCTAATCAGGAGAACTGCCGAAGACCAGTCGCAAATCACATCTTGCCGGTTGATGGCAAACTCACATGCGTCGTTGTCATCAAATGATCTGGTTTGCGGACCGTACGTGTGTACTTATTCTCCTCTGATGGACTCGTCTTGCACGGGGTCTGCGAAGATATGTAGTTTGCTCAACATTATAACCCAATCATTTTAGAAACTGTACTTTCTCCAAGGATAGAACCGTATGTGATGCAGGTAACGAAGTTACTGACTGCTGTTGCTCGCCGTCGTTACTGTTATTTATAACTAACATACCGCCGGTGTCTTGCTCAATTGCAATATCACGATGATCTCTTCGCCTTGAAAGTTCAGAGGCACTGCATTCTGATCGATGATGTTTACATTGAAATGGGAAATGATGCGTGTGTTGACCGGCAGAAACAGGTTACTGTAAGAATTTATGTCGATTGCATATCCCGGATCAACCATCGGAGCAAACTCGTATAGTGTGTGTGTCGCTTTGCCATCGTGGTAAGATCCGCTCACTATGTTACACTCCAAAGGTATCGTTTTCACTTTAACAATATCCACGGGCAAGTCGGATTCGTGCACCTCATCTTTAATGAGAGATCTGTGTAAGGAAAACCCAAAAGAGGAGCTATTGAGGCGTCCTTTGTCAAATCAATGTCGTACTTGCACTGTATCTCACACTTCAAAGTGTCGTTGTTGGCTTTCGAACTAACCGGTTTACTTGCATCTGCAACACCAGCACTCGCAGGCAACTTATTCAACTTGAGATAGATACGAGCCATTTCGTTTTGGATACATCGTTCCAGATCACTAATTTCATAAGCTCCATTGGGAATTATTATTTCTTGTAGCACACCGTTTTTCTTCGGTTTGGCTTTGAGTGTAAAATAAAAATGCAACTTATTACAGCCGGCCTCTATGTTTGGTTTGGTGTTGTATGTGTGGAAAGTTGAGAGTGCCAACGAATGATCAAACCGTGGGTCCAACACTATCGGCTGAAATATTTCCAATGACAGGGAGGATGTAGAGCCAATCAACTCGAACGTTAGCGACATGACTGATACATACAGGCTATTGTTTGAGTATTTTATTGCAAAAATTTTAAACACAAGTGACAACAATTAAAAGTATTATATGTTTGATACACATCATGATTATACAATATGGAGTAGTTTTTAAGGTAACGTTGCAGCTCCACAGGAGGCTTCAAGTTTCCGTACGAATCAAAGTACTCGACGATGCCGCCACGCTTCCTCACAGCAACCCAATGACTGCCTGGCTCCTTGTTTGTTTGCAAATTCATAATGAACGTTTCATTTTTACGTGCTCCATTGCGAGGTAGCTCATCTCGCATGTATACACCTCTAAAATGTGGGATTTTCATTTTGTCAGCAAACTTGACAAGATCTACATTTGTTAGAGGTCTTGCTGGTGAAGTTGTCACACGTTTTTTGGCTTGTGTAAATACAAACCGTAACCGCTACGTTGTTTCTTCATGAACAGACCGTCAACCACACCACTGCATCTCTTACCCACAGCAATGGCCTCCATCGTCTGATTGTGACGTTTTGCCTCTTCCTGTTTCTGTTTGGCTGCTTTAGCATCGTTTACGGCTTTAGCAATGCATCCGGCACCGCCACCCAGAGCCCCAAGAGCAGATAGTCCACCAATTACCAAAGGCAACAGTGAAAGGAAGCCTCCGCTTTTAGGTATAGGAATAACATGAGGTATCTTAACTTTCTTGCGACCACCAGCATTTTTGATGACTTGTCTCGCTACATGCAGCAGATTTTTTAGAGATGGCACTTGCTCACCCACATCGATAGTGCCTCGCATTAACCCCAGTATGTTTTTAAACGGCACCTTGCCACCATCTTTTCTCTTGCCAGCACCAGCATTACTAGCTTTTCTGCATTTGTTCACACCCATACAAAGTTTTCGTTTAACTTTAATTGTTTTTGCTACACTTCAAGCGGCCACCTTTTCACCAAAACCTGCATCCGTCGACTTGACTCGTTCCCTGGCTAGGTGTTCCAACACCTCGTCGGCTCGATGTCTGTCACTCAACTGTTTTGATTGAGAGTAGGCGATGTCGTGGTCACGACAGGCACGATCTAAAGGATTGATACCTTGATCACCTTTGGCAAGACCTTCTTTAAGTTTAGTACCCGGTCCACAAAACTGATAACCTGGTATGTGTAACTCAACAGGCAATTTGTTGATGAGTGTGTTGACGAGACCTTAACCCTTAAATTCCAACATTGATACTAAAGCGTTGGTGTATTAATCACCAGTATCTATACTTACAGCAAACAGGTTGGTGTTAGTCTAGTTAACGATGCGTATCGTAAAACACACAACAGCAACCTTACCAGTTACAAACTTGGACGATGTTGTTCGTATGGAAACAGCTACACAACACAGACACGGTCTTCTGTTACCCGACACAGTGCGCTGTTTGATATGTGGTCCAAGTGGATGCGGCAAAACAAATGTCATGCTGAGTTTATTATTTGAAGCAAACGGTTTAAAGTTTGCAAACGTGTATGTGTATTCAAAGTCTCTGTATCAACCGAAATACAAGATGTTAAACGAGGTGTTGGCTCTTACAAAAGGTGTTTGTTACTATCCTTATAGTGAAAACGATGCAATATTAGATCCAGCAGATGCCTTAGGCAACTCAATCTTTATCTTTGACGATGTGGCATGTGACAAGCAAGATAAAATAAAATCGTATTTTTGCATGGGCAGGCATAAAAACATTGATTCCTTCTATCTGTGTCGGACATATAGCAAAGTACCAAAACAAGTGGTACGTGACATCGCAAACGTTGTGGTGTTATTCAAACAGGACGAAACAAATCTTAAACATGTGTACGACGATCATGTGACCACTTTTGAAAAGTTCAAGACACTGTGTGGTGGATGTTGGCAGACCAAGCATGATGTGATGGCGATCGTTAAAGATTGTGATTTAGCAAAAGGACGGTATCGCAAAGGCTTCGATCACTTTATATATATTTAAACTGATGCGTATGTGTGTGTGTTAGTCTTCATGTGTTCAACATACTGTGAGCATGGCAAAAAATCGAAAAGTCGTCCTCGCTAGAAAAACTATCAACACAGCCACCACATATCAAACGTAAAATAGCCGATTTATCAAGATTATTCGAAACAAGTATTTAGCTTTGAAACTGGACAAAACAGAGACGGATGAAACGTTACAGCGTTTATATAACCTGTTAAAACCGTTGACTGATATATCGAAAAGCACAAGCAGCACCAGCAGCAAAGGAGGAAGTTCCATTCTTTAGCGATGATGAAACGTTTGAGTTGGAAGCAGAGCCGCCTGAACCTAAATTATGGGCTACGAAAGCTTATAGAGAACTAGATGCTCCAGCAAATACACCGGAGGCCATTCACGAACGAACGTTGAGTTCATATCCCACAGCTGTTACATACTATGTTGATAAATATTTCAGAGGCCCAGTCGTGCGATTCAACATATGGTGTTACTTATGATAAAACCCCCAACACTTGGATGCTCGGCAACAAACCTATTAAATTTCTCATCGTCAACATAGAGGCTAACAACAGACAATGCTTTCAGATTATGGTTGGCAATATAACGGCACTAATCATCTGTTGGAATTGATATTTTTGAGAACACCTGTTTTGCCGACCACGCAACATTTTCAGGCTTTACGTGACTAAGCAGACATTACGGAAGTTACTAGTCTGCACAGAAAAGAGAACGATCCTAAAGAAGACATTATAAGAAACAGTTCTATCAAATACCAGCAGGTATAAAAGCCAATATTGGAAGAACAAGCCGGTGCTAGGGCTCGATCTTCCTCGTTAACTTTAAGTCCTGGCATGCCATACATGCTGCATACTAAGAAACAGAAAGAATATGTGTACTGGGATGATGTGAACGAACTGGTTGACAGGCTTCGAATTTTAATGGATTCCCAGGTTGCAGGCAATAATGCTCATAAGGAGATACAGTCAATCTTGGAAGCACTGAAGGAGGCTCGCATCATATAAAGAGCCAGCCGACGCAACCATGAGTTTCATCATGTCTATCGACAAGTTTCGTCGTACTGCTGCAAACTTCAACAACAACAACAACCGCTCTATACATAGCCGAGTGGTTCAACGAAAGATTTTCACAAGACCTGCAAGTGGTGACTTTGATGTGCAAAATCATAGATTGTGTCACATCGCCAACCCTATCGATTCCACTGGTGACGTCAGCTGACAGATGACAAGTTTGGACCATGTGACGTCAGCTGACAGATGACAGCTAACAGGAACATATGACCTCAGCTGACAGGTTACCCGCCACTCGCTGACAGATAGTGGCGGCGACCATCTTGGAGCATGTGACCTTATCTGACAGATGACAGCTGACAGGAACATGTGAGGTTAGCTGACAGGTTACCCGCTATCTGTTAACGCATGCTCACATGGCTCCGACTTAGCTTACCCCCACTCCACCCAACTCTGACGTCACAGCCAATCAGAAGGCTGGGATCGTTCCTCCAAGGTGTCCCCTATCTACTTGCAGGGTATTTAGCCAACCCTGGAACAGATGGAGCTGCTCTATGGTACCCGACCAAACCAACAGAATGTCATCAACATAACGTGACTAGGAAGAAACGTTCCTCAAATAGGGACTATAATCTCTGAAAACCAGTTCCCTCTCAAAGAGACTCATAAATACCTCTGCGCAAAAAGGTGACAAGGGGTTACCCATGGGAAAACCATTTTTTTGGACGAAAATTTTATCATCAAATGAGAAGAAATTCTGAGCCAAGCAGGTCTTGACCAAGGCATGGAGAGCCCTCTGGGATTCAATACTGAATGAGGATGAGGCAAGTAAACTCTTCAAGAGTAGGAGAGTCTGATTCACCAGGACACTGGTAAAAAGGTTAGAGACATCGAAAGATACCAGCAAAGAATTATCTCCCAGTTCTACGTTACCGAGTCTACCTATCAGTTCCAAAGAATTCTTGACGAAGTAAGGTGACTGGAAAGCCAACCCAGACATCAAGAGGAAGGACAGAAATCTCTACAACCTATAACAGATGCAACCAACAAAACATGCCACAAGGCGGATGGGACAGCCCTCTTTATGTATTTCGGGGAGGCCGTATAGGCGTGGAATTATGTGGTTCATGGGGAACAACTGTTTATAGGTTTCTGAAATCGAGGGAGCATACTTATCGAAAACCTTCTTGAACTTAGTAGCCTAGGAAGGAAGTGGGTTGTAGCCAATGGTTGAAAACCCATTATCTCTCAGGAAGGTGAGAACTTTAGAAATGTAATATGTCTTATCCAAGACAATAACGCAATGTCTTTTATCAACTTTCGAAAGGAAAAGATTGTTACTAACAACAGTTTCTCTTAAAGAAGAGACAACCTTACTGAATAGGCAGAAGTCCGGGGTTGAAGCCCTGAACCTAGAAATAATCTCTGAAACCTTTCCACGCAGAAATTCCGCATTTTCAACTCTGAACCTTCTTAAGAAAACCTCTGTATCCTTGACTGTCTCAAACATCCAAGACTTAAGCTTTGGGGGAACGGCAAAAATGCACAGCCTACCTGTTAAAGTGTCGTGTACAATCTTCAACTTCAAGTCAGTATCCTCCTTCTTAGCATATGCTGATCTTAGTTTCCTCTTCATCACTGTTCTACTGATTTTTGAACAACACTCTGGATATTGAAAGGTACTGATCTGCTGTATAAGTTTTTGACAAATTTCGGTACTAGGTCTCTCCTGAAACATGTTGACAGGAACCATATCCTGAGTGGCAATATGATTGAACACCTAGACAACCTTCTGTAAGAATTTGTGACGTAGGCCAGCCTCGCCGTAATGATCTCATTTCTGAACGTCACACAGTCTGGGATAGACATAACTAAACATTGAATGAAAAGGCTTCTCTCCAGACAACAAATCTATTTCAAATTTACTTCCCGACGCGTTTTGACACTCTAAGAGGTCATCTTTACATCAGCATCGATTTCACGATGGAGTTAGAAACTGAGTCGTCCATAAGCTTCCTCGACCTGAGGTTGAAGAGGAGTAATCACAACATATCATTTGACATTTACAGAAAACCCACTCAGACTGACCACCTCATTCATTCAAGTCTTGCCATCATATGTCTCACAAGATGGCCTCACTCAGATTTCTGCTTGACAGATTGTCCAGAGTCCCACTGTCGGGAACCGACTTCATCAGTGAATTAAACCTCATTAAGCAACGCACAGTCAATAACGAGTACCCGCTTAATATAGTTGATAAGATGGTCAACAGAAAGAGCCGTTAGCTCTTGATTGAAGCGAGCACCAGTTTACCCCCTCGCTCAGCTTGAGAGGATATCGTATTTTCGTAACCTATTGTGGTCCTGTGTCCGACGCCATTGTTAAGGCTCTCAAATGTGACAATGTCAAGTTTTCATTCAAGTCTATGAACACCGTTAACAATTTGTCCATTCACAACAAAGATAACATCCCAGACCTGAAGAAGTCAGGCGCCTATCGCTTAAGATGTGGTACCCGAGGTTGTAAAGCTGTATATATATATATATATATATATATATATATATATATATATATATATATATATATATATATATATATATATATATATATATATATTATATATATAGGAAGAACCGGAAGATCATTGGGCACCAGAGTCACGGAATACCTCAGAAGTAGAAAACAACCCAATAATGACACGTCAGTCTTCGTTTGCCATTTGAGGGGGAGTGGCCACTGCTTTAACAAAAATACAGATGCTGAGATCTTACACCCTTCAAGTTCTGGTGTTAAACACATTGTGTTAGAAGAAATTGAGATTTTCAAACATTTCAACTACCAATCCAGTGAAGTGTTGAACTTGTCCAACACTGATATAACTAACTTTCCTTCTTTCTATAGCCAATTGGTGTAACAATGCTACTGAACTATGGTTTTTCTATATAACCAGAAGTATAATGATTTGAAGATGGCTGCTCTGTGGCTCTCCTTCCATTTCTGATTTTTGTCATTGACATATGTCGTTCTTCTGACACTTGTTTCTGATTCAATCTTCTGCACTTGTGCTGTTGCCTCCTGCCTGTTCAAGTTGACATAATGGCTGCCCCTCATCACTGCTGTCGTTTTAAATCGCGGATCTTTTGCATTGATTTTTGTTTGGGGACAAATTTCTCGCGAATTCAGTTGTAGTGTTGCAGGGCTCTTGGTGCAATGGATAAAATTTTGGCCTATCGAACCTTTTGTACAGTTTTAAGTTCAATTTTTTCAAGAATTGTTCAAGTGAGTGTGCCCATTTTGTTTTTATCCACTTTAATATTTTGTAAGTTTCTTTACCTCAGTGGTTCTCATTGAGTTTCTACTTGATTGTGCTTGCTGCCTGTGTTGTTTAACCTGTCAGTTTCGCTCCTTGGCTTGCTTTGTTTCTACAATAGAGTTTAATATTTAATGTTCAAATAATAGACTTTTGCAATTTTGTAGCTTTCAATGCTTTTCATTTTGCTATGATGTTATAATTTTTGATTGCATGTTTGTAGCTTTAACATAGTTTTTAGATTGTGTTACTGTTTCTGCTTGTGTCACTTTGTAATTCTCTTAAATTTTAGCTTGACTGTTAGTTGGCATTTTGCTATGTTTCTTGTGATTTTAGCTTTTGACGTTTTTTTTTGTAGAGAGTATCTTGTCATGATTGTGCTCTAACATGCACAATTGCCTACCAGAGAAACTAATATTTTTCCGACAGACCTTTTTTATTGTGATTATAGATTTATCCCCTGATGATGACCTCTTAGAGTGTCGAAACGCGTCGGGAAGTAAATGTTAAATAAATTTGTTGTCTGGAGAGAAGCCTTTTCATTCAATGTTTAGTTATGTATATCCCAGACTCTGTGACGTTCAGAAATGAGATCTGGATACAAGTTGTAGTGGGATAGGACTGTGTTTACGACCAGTTACGACATATCGGTATAAAAATAATAAATAAATCCCATAGACACGCGACATTAACTGATGTGGCCATTCCCAATAATTCGGAAACAAAGTACAACAAAAAGCTTATCAAGTAAAGAGACCTCGAGAGGAAAAGGCAGAGGATGACAGATAATGTCCAATGATCCCGATAGCAAGTCGTCAACTGGTGTTGTAATTAAGAATACTCTAGAGAACAATATGAGACAGGGCCTTGGAAAGCACCCTCGTAACGCTTTGCAGAAAGCGGTAATCTCCGTAGTTGCCCACATTCTGCGGAAATTTGTGGAAAATTAAAGAGTTAAGTACAATTGGGAGAACTCAATTCATCACAATATGTAGTCTTTAGACCTGACGTCTAAAAACTGTATTGTGATGAATTGGGTTCACCAAATTGTACTTATCAGTGCTCATCACAGGCTCCAATCGTCACTCATTGTAACGAAAGAGTGTCGTGTCGTCGTTTATGGCGCCACAACTTGAAAACAACCCTATCTGATCGGATTCCTTTTGGTATGTGATATACCTAAAATTCGTAAATGTTCCCCCTTTAATGGAGTAAGGTGCGATAGCCTTTCAGGCCCTACACTACGGGGAGAGCACATTAGCTGTGTTATTCTATGTGGAGGGGGCCTTTGATGGGGCAAGGACGGATACGGTCTGTGCGGCCCTACGGGACAGGGGATCGCCTAGGTCCCTAGTAACTTGGGTGGCAAGCATGATGGAGGACAGGAGAGTCTCGCTGACCTTAAGATGCCGGGGCTGGACGTTGGAGTGACGGGCGGCTGTCCTCAAGGCAGCTGCCTTTCGCCTCATCTATGATGTCTGGTCATGGACGGCCTCATGGAGCGGCTCTCCGAGAATGGCTTCTACGCCCAGGCGTACGCTGATGATGGGCTGGTCTTAGTCACCGGCAAATTCCTCGGCATCGTCTGTGCGTGCATGCAAGCTGCCTGTAGCACAATTGAAAGGTGGTGTGGTGAACTGGGACTCACCGTAAACACAGCGAAGACTGAGATGATCCTATTCACCAAGAAGAGGAATATGGAGGGGTTCAGGGCGCTGATGATGTTTGGAAAACCTTTAGCTTTGGGGCGAGAGGTCAAATATCTGGGGGTGGTCCTGGACTCCAAACTATCATGGGGATCGCAAATAGAACGAGTAGTAAGGAAGGGAGTGGCAACCCTCTGGCAGCTGCGTCGAGTGATGGGGAGGACCTGGGGAGTTAATCTTCGGCTCCTTCATTGGACTTACAGTGCGATCGTCAGGCCGAGAATCCTCTACGGGGCGTTGGTCTGGTGGTGAGGTGTGAACCAAACTTCTACCAAGAAGCTGGCCAAACTCTGAGGGCTGGCAATCCTGGGTATCACAGGCGCTATGAGGACGACACCTTCGGCCGCGCCTGAGGTATTGCTGAGGCTGCCACCGCTTTCCATCTGTATCAGAAGGGAGGCTATGCCGTCGCATCTTAGAATGCGAAACTGATAACTGGTGCTGAGAGAAGGAAAAATAATAGGACATGCAAGAGTCGCCAATGAGGTGGAAAAGGAAATTCCGATTTCCATCATCAAGGTACGGAATGCAGAGGACGATATTAGGTTGACTAGGCCATATACTCTCAGAATCCCCAGTAGCGATCAGTGTAGGGAAAATGATCGCATTCCAGCCCGCAAGCCTGGTCTGTTTTACCGACGGTTCGCGGCTGGAGGATCAGCGATCTTCTGGGGCCAGAATATACATCGACAGCCTAGGGGTGCGCGAGAGTTATGCTCTGGGAGCATATACCACGGCATTCGAAACGGAGGTGTACGCTACCCTGTCTATAGCCAATCGACAGAATGTGAGGATGAGCCCTGATAAATTTTTATACATTTGCTCGGATAGCCAGGCGGTCCTCCGGGCAGTCTGCGCGGCCAGAATTAAGTCAACACTGGTTCAGGAGTGCGCTGACGCCATTTTAAGGGACTATCCAGGACAAAGAAGGTGCAAATTGTGTAGGTTCCGAGACATTGTGGCGTAGCGGGGAATGAGGTGCCGAATGATCTCGCAAGACTTGGTTGCCGGCGGCCGTTCTGTGGCCCGGAGCCTGCAATAGGCATAAGTAGGAATACGGTCTCCGTCGCCTTAGACAGGTGGACTGAGGAGGCCATGGAGAGACACTGGGGGCCGTTTGGGGGCTGTAGGGTGGCGAGCGACTTCGTGGAGAGGCCAAAGAGAGACAAGAATGTCTGGCTTCTCCTCGTTAGGAATCGACCTGCGCTTCGCCGCATCATTGGGGTGCTGACAGGTCACTGCGCTCTTAGAAGACACCTCACATTGATAGTTGTCGAGAGGGATTCCATTTGCCAGGAATGCGGCGAGAATGAATAGACGTCTTACCACTACATGTGTGAATGCGAGGCTTTTGGGTGTCTTCGATCATAATTGTTCGGTTCGAGGACCCTGCAGAGAAACCAGGTAAGTTTCATCCAATGGAAGACCCTCATGGCCTTCATTTCGAGGTCGAGGCGGTTTGACGACGGAACTGAGGAAGAGTAGAGCTTGGTTGCTGGGTTGCCGGGTTGGCAAAAGGGGGCCATTGTGGCCTACTTGCCTGGCGTTAGCCTCTTCACCACTGCTACTACTACTACTAGCCTTTCAGGCTGAGTCGATATCGATAACAATAATAATAATAACTGTATTATTGTAAGACTTATTGCACAACTGATACAACAGAACATGTTCAGATAAACAAATTTAACAGGTACCTCCTACATAAAAAAATAATAATCTGTGAATAATAAGAAACAGTTAGAAGATCCTGTCCCCGGGTATATTTTACAGCCGGTACAGAAATAGTAGCTAGGTTTGTATTGAACAAGTAGTTATATAAGTATGCTACCATGCAGAGGAAGGAAGATTCAAATGCAGATATATGCATATAAATCGTATGGTAAATCATTCCTTTCAGAGACCTGTTGTGAACGTCAATCTGAAAGCTGATACATTCAAACAGGTAGTCCGGTTATCTTCTTTAAAGAGCCTTGATCAATAAAATGCTGTAATAGGTTAGTCTCTCTTCATGCATCTTGAAAAGCCATAACATTATTTTTATTTTTTTAGAATGTTCTGTGAGCGCCTTTTTTATAATTCTTATAATTTTCGGTTTTTAGTTTTAGCGAATTTTTCGTAAAACAAAAATGAGGATATATATATATATATATATATATATATATATATATATATATATATATATATATATATATATATATATATATATATCGTATAGATAACTCAAAAAATAAGGCGCCGATTTTAATGAAATTAGGTGCGTACCTTCAGTTTGTAAATGGCTTGGATAGGTTCATTAGCCAGAAAAATCGGATCAGTTTTTTCGGGAAAATTTTGGGTTTTCTTTCATAAAAATTATTCATCTCCAAAAATAACACAGCTATGACAACCAAATTTGGCATATACATTTCTACTATCAAACTTACCATACACGCCGAAATTCAGATCTCTAAGTTAAAAGAAAAAAACTTATTGGCGTTTAAAGAAAAAAAATGGGTGCCACATAGTGATCAGAGGAAAACCCAAGAACAAAATATTTTATGTGATTAACAAAACCAATTGAATATTACATACAACGGTTAAGTTTTCTTGAGCCAAAAAGGTCAAGAAGTAGCAGAAAATTGTTTTTAAAATTTTATAATTTTTCTTCTTAACACGTCGAAGTCGCAATTTGAAACGTCAAAATTTTTGAGACAACGAATCTTAACCAAATATGGATTATTGTTGCTCCCAAAAAAATTTTCTTGTGCTTTATGCTTTGAAGGTAGTTGTATGCATGCACAAGGGGGAGGAGAACCCCCCCGTGTCTTTGGGTGAGGGGGCAGAAACCCTCTTCCTCCTGGGGGTTCTTCTTCCCCTTCTGCATACATCCAATCACATTCAATGCATGAACCACGGCAATTTTTTTATGTTTAGCTTTCTGGTGTATTTTTTGTTGAGTATATTTCCTGTTTATCAATTGTTTTGTTTGAGTTTTGTATCCAAATGACTTATAAATATTTATGTTAGAGATCATGTTTTCGCTTGTCCTTCTTTGCCCTATTTTTTACTATTTCTAATTAAATAAAGTAATGTTTTATAACTTTTAATATAAGGCTAAATCACTATAATATATTATTCTTATGAAAATTCACTACCATAACTCACTTGCTGCGTCTTGAACATTTTTTGTATTTTTCATCGAATTACAATGCATTTTTGTAAGAAAAAAATTGATATCGTTCATAGTTTTTGAGTTATTTCAATTGTTTTGCAACTTTTCACGTTTTTGGCACACATCGCAAACACATGTCACAAAGTGAAGATTGGAACCTGTGATGAGCACTGATAAGTACACTTGGAGAACCCAAATCACAACACATATTTTTAAAGACCTGACAATCGTTTCACTAACAAGGTTAGCGTTATCAGAGGATGAAAAATTATAAATTCTTCATCCACTTATGACGCTAACCTTGTTAGTTAAACGGTTTAAAAAGATGTGTTGTGGTGATTTGGATCCTCCAAGTGTAGTTATCACATATCACAAATTGTGATACGGCGTTTTTACCCATAGATAGCGGAGCCCCATAGAAATGCTGCCGTATACAGACACTCTCAAATAGTGGCTGAATTTGAAAAGTTTTCGTAGAAATGTTTTTAGTGTTTTAGTAAAAATTATTTTTTGTAAGATTTTTGTGATATATATTGGTAATTAATAATAAATGTCGAATTTTTGTGAAATATATAATGTAGGGTAATACTGAAGGCAATTTCTGTAACAAAAAAGAAATTGTAAATTTTTGTAAAATAAATGTTTGCCAATTTTCATAATTTTTTTCAATTTTGGTCCTAAAGCTGTTTGTAAATAATCACATTTTGGCGGGTGTGAAAATGGCTTGAAGAGGTTCGTTGGCCAGGAAAATCGGTCCAGTTTTGCTGGTACTTTTTAGGTTTATTTTCGGAAAATGTTGTAACAAAGCTATTTTAATGAAATATGGTACATTGTTAGTACTATATAGGTTATACTGCCAACCAAATATCTTTCTCTTAAAAACAAGACATTTAAAATTTATATATATATATATATATATATATATATATATATATATATATATATATATATATATATATATATATATATATATATATATATATATGTGTGTGTGTGTGTGTGTGTGTGTGTGTGTGTGTGTGTGTGTGTGTGTGTGTGTGTGTGTGTGTGTGTGTGTCAGACCGATAACTCAAAAAATAATGGGCCGATTTTGATAAAAGTTGGCATGTACCTTCCTTTTGTAAATGGCTTGAATAAGTTCGTTAATCAGGAAAATCGGATGAGGTTTTCTGGAAAAATTTTGAGTTTTCATTCGAAAACATTTTTTATCTCAAAAAATTAAATTACCAAATTTGGTAGGTAGGTTTATGATATAAAAAACTCTGTACGCAGCAAGTGCGTTATGGTAGTGAAAAATGTTTTTAATAGCAAATATGTGTGTGTTTTAAGAAAGCAGGCATCAAATTTGGTTACCAATATAACATATATAGTAAAAACAATGTGCCATGTTTCGTCAAAATAACTTTATTGTGTGAAAATGTACAAAAATTTCCAGAAGTAAACTTAAAGTGTTACCGAAAAAACACGTTTCTTGGTCAACCTTACAGGTTAATAGCAATTTGAGCTGTTCAAATATGAAACATTTGATCAAAATTCGCTACCATTACGCATTTGCTGCGTCCATAATTTCTTTTCTTACAAACATGCATTATATTTCGATGGCAAATGCAAAAATGCAATAACATAAGGCGTATTTGATTAAAAAAAGAAAAGAAAATTTGTATCACCAACGACTTATGGGCCACCCTGTGATTGTAGAAATAATTTTTTAAGATGTAGCTCAAGACACCCTATAATTAATATATACAAATTTTTTTCATATCTTGTGTAATAACAGATATATTGAGCTTTATTGATTTTTTTTAACGAAAATTCTACAAAAATTATATACTATTAACGATAAACTCTATAGCTAAGACTAGTGACAAGCGTCAGAGAAAGGGTCTATTTGAAATGAATTTTCTGGAAACATTTTATTAAAATGAAGGGCAATGACGGTTGAAACTAAGACTTCAGGGTTTGTAAAACATTCTTCTTTAGAGATTTTATTTCCATAGCCCGTATTAGATACAAGTTCTTTTCCTAAATGTTGCCAATTTTGACGTCTAATCGCAACTTTGACGTTTTGTGAAAAACCCCAATTTATTTTTGTTTAAATGCCTATAACTTTTTTGTCTTTTGACCTACAGAGCTAAATTTTGGTAGGTAGGTTGCCTATAATGATATAAACCCGCGTATAAAATTTGGTTGCCCTTACTTTGTTAATTTTGAAGATATAAATTTTTTTCGAAAGAAAACACAAAATTTTCCGGGAAAACCTCGTCGGATTTTCCTGGATAACGAACATATCCAAGCCACTTGCAAAACGAAGGTACTCACTAATTTTGACGTTTAAAATCGCGATTTTGACGTTTTGAGGAGAACCCAAATTTATTTTTCTTTGAATGCCTGTAACTTTTTTGTCCTTTAACCTACGGAGCTAAATTTTGGTATGTAACTTGCCTATAGTGATATAAACCCGCGTATGAAATTTGGTTGCCCTTACTTTGTTAATTTTGAAAATATAAAAAAAAATCGATTTTTTTCGAAAGAAAACACAAAATTTTTCGGGAAAACCTCGGCGGATTTTCCTGGCTAACGAACTTGTCCAAGCCATTTGCGAAAGGAAGGTACTCACCAAGTTTTATCAAAATCGGTCCATTATTTTTTAAGTTATAGGTGTGACACATAAATATATATATATATATATATATATATATATATATATATATATATATATATATATATATATATATATATATATATATATATATATATATATATATATATATATATATATATACATATAAAGTCTGAAACTGACCTCGGATTTGGGTTCCGGGGGTCCTAAATAGCGCTCATTTGAAGAAATTTTTTCAAAATTCGAAAGTCGAGATCTCCTCATTAGTGAATTTTTTTTAAGAAAATTCACTAAAAAGTAAATTATACGCAAAAATGTATATTTTTATGTGACAAGAAAAAAAGTTATAATAAAATATTTTGCGCCAGATCATTTCTATGAAAATTCACTACCATAACGCACTTGCTGCGTCCAGGCTTTTTATCTATAAGCCAAGGTATAACTCTTACTTGTTACAGGCCATCCCGCAACAAATTTAGGACATATTTTTTAAGACATATCTATTGCAGAACAATCAATAATAAATAAATTTAGTTAGTTTTTTTTGTAGTAAATTTCTTTGTTGTGAAACTTATATTTTCTTAACATACTTCATTATTCCAATAAATAAATATGTGGGAAAAAACGGAACCCTCGGGTAGAATTGTGATAATTGTGACTTTTAGATAATATTTTTATCGGTTGAGGAATAATATATCTACGTATCAATAGCAAAAAAAATATGTTGTTTTGTTTTCGGATATAGGAGTGGAGAATGCATCATGCAGACCTCATTCACAACACTGTAGTGTGTGGTATATCGAGGTACTGTGGGACTTTTACCCACTAAACTCCGCTCCCTAGAGTACCGAACCTTAGTCCATACATACGTCGGAAAGATTTCACACAATGAGGTTTGGGTTTAAATTTTTCGATTCTGTTGTTGCCGCAAGATAGTTATCGGGTAGGTATAAGCTTTGGACGCTTATGTCTATGTGACAGTTGCTCACTGTAGTCGATGGCACTACGGAGAAGAGCATTTGGGTGAGAAGCGGCTTTTACAAACTGGTGGATAGTTGAGTTATAAAGTCAAGTATCGAAGTAATTTTCAGACCAAAGTGAATGTGACTGTTTCTGACAAACCATAGCGTTCCGGTAACCATTCTTAGAATTTTATTCTTGATGATTTGAAGAGTCTTGATATATGGGTCGGACGCGGTGGCCCATGTAGGGGAAGCATATATCAAGGCTGGCCGGATTATGACTTTGTGCATGAGCAGTTTATTGTGCATGGATAGTTTCGAATTTCTGTTAAGAAGTGGAAAGAACTTCGAGATGAACATCGAAGCTTTCCGTCGGGCATGTTGGACATGGGAGCGCCATGTTGAGCGTTTGTCGAGGAAAACCCCGAAGTATTTGACAGAGTCGTGTCAGGGAATTAGGCTGCTGCCTAGTGATACGTGTTCGTGAGTGTTGTGTCTCCTCTTGGAAAATAGGACTGCTGAATATTTATCGGGGTTTCTGACTAGACATCATTTCCTATACCAGCCTTGGAGCTCGTCTACAGCGGTTTGTAGGGGTTTAATTATTATCCTCGGCTGAGTAGAACTGCTGAGGGAGGTAGTGTCGTCTGAGTACAGTGCGTACGTCACGTTTATGAGCGGTGTCGATATGTCTGCGACAATAGGGTATACAGCAGAGGGGAGATAGCAGAACTCTGCGGGAGGCCAGCCGTGGCTGAGTAGGTTCTAGATGTGGTTCCCACATGTTTGACCAGAAACTTCTTCTGTGGCAGGTATGGCCTGATTATCAGAATCAGAGAAATGATAGAAGTTTGTTTAGGAGGCCCGGATGCCAAACCCTGTCAAAGGCTGAGCAATGTCGAAGAATATTGCACTTGTTGACTTGTTTTTGTAGAATCCTTCGGTGATGTTTTCCACCACTCGAAGGACTTAGTCTGTGGTGAAGTGCTGGTGTCTGAAACCGAATTGCTCGTGAGGAAGAATATGGTTCTCAGAGGTGAATGAGGCTAGCATTTTCTGAATTAGTTTTTCTAAGATTTTGCTAATGACTTGAAGTAGGCTAATGGGGCTTAGTTCTGAGGGAACAGCGGATCTTTCCTGGGTTTTGGGATATTGATAATGTGGGCAAGTTTCCACACGAAAGGAAATTGTTAAAGTCGCAGCTTGGCATTCATAATCGTCACTATCAATACCACTGCTTTGCGGGGGAGATTTTTCAGGGCTACGTTGGAGATTCCATCGTATGCCGGAGCTTTCCTATTTCTTAGTGTTTTGATTATTTGGGAAACTTCTTCGTAAGTAGCGGGCTCGATGTTTGTGTCTGGGGTGGCGCGAAGCGCATTCCTGACATAACGGTGCGTTCTTGCGACGAGCGACAGGTAAACGTTGTTATAATTCGGGCTGAATTTCAACTCCAGATGATCCGCATTCATGTATACGTGCCGTTTTGGCCATGAAGTGGGGGTATCGGAAGTTTTCGGGAGCGAAGGGGCTTTTGCCATTTGCCAGATGGAATTGTCTTGGTCGGACAGGGTTTGCAGGCGTTCCTCCCAACGGTTATTGCGGAGTTCTTGTAGGGCGGATCGTACTTGTTTGGTGAGTCTGTTTGCGTCTCGTTTGTCGGTGGGGGTTCCGGAGCGTTGAGCTAGTCTACGCACGCGGTTCTTTTCTAGTATAAATTCTTTGATACCGGACGGAAATGGGGGCAGATTACTTGGAGCAAGGTACGTCCTTGATGCATGTTCGACAGAACATTGGATTTTGGACTGTAGATTATTCACTGTAGCCTTGAGTTCGAGGATGCTGCGGATAACCGGAATATTGTCAAGGATGTTTTTAAGGTATTCTGTGAAAACTGGCCACAGTACCTTCTTCCTTGGGAAGTCGGGGTTCGTCACTGTCATCTCCGAGCTGCAAAATGACTGGGTTGTGGTCCGACGAGAGGTCGTCTAGGGTTGTTATTTCATGGAGAGGGGTGGTGTTCGACATGATTGTTATGTTGAGGACGTAGAGGCGACCCACACTGCCGAAGTGTGGGCTTTGTAGGAGCGTCCATCATGCAGTTTGCATGGACGTTTTACCCACAGAAAGTGGGCGGAGTTTTACATGGGCGCTGACTTGGCTGCAGCAGCACGGTGAAATACGCTGTATCTTCATGGACTTCTGCTCGATGCGAGATGTGTCTCACCATTGTGACTACTAAGCTAGAAAAAAATTAGATATTAAGCTGAAAAAATAAGTAGTGATTACTTACTCAGTCAGATGAATCACATAAAGTGGCATCTCTCTCTCTCTCTCTCTCTCTCTCTCTCTCTCTGCGTACTAAGAACCAGGTTTTCACCACAGTCTCCATAGGCACAAAGTGCTAACCATAAGAAACACAGACGAATGCTAAATCATTGGCACTAGTACTAATTATTCTCCGCCAAAAGAAAGGAATGTAAAAGTCTCAGTCACATGCCAATTTCGCTCTAAATAGATCTCATCGACATCACCATATTGATGGTCGGTAGATTGCACCTTAAATAAATTGACTATATATAGTCAGGCTTCATTCAGCATACACAATGAGATGAATCACAACCAACGTAATCTAGACAGATTACGTTCGTTTCTAGTACGTACCGATGTACGTACTCGAAGCTGGGTCCTCACCACAGTCATGATGAACACAAAGTGCTAACCATACAGCAGTAGCGGCTCGTCAGATGACGCACTGCTTCACCTGTATTTTTCGGTTAACCTAATTTTTTAAATTAAAAATCCACCATAAATTTAATGTTTTTCATTCTTTCAAATTCATTTGGTAAAACATTAAAATGTCTAGTTACGTTACGCCGCAGTTGATAATGTATTTTTATAGTATTTTATGGTACGATATAGTGTGCAAGCCCTTGATCGCTGAATTGAATGTTATACATTATGCCCCAAGGCGCAGCGTATTACCACAGCATAAGAATACTATTTAGTGGTATTACGTGTTGCAGAGCACATACTATTGGTAACGAGCAACTGAACCAGAATCCTTTATACACAAATGCTGCTTCAGTTTCTCATAGATTGCATGAGACGGTTGCCATGGCAACAGTACCCGCGCTGTTGACTTGGTATTTATTATGGACACAAAAGTGATGCAGAGTTCTGAGCCTCATTCCTATCTTAGCTCACGTCGTTTATTTATATTTAATCGGTTCGTGAGCCGCGTATTTTTATTTTTACTATGTTGTCGTTAAATGATGCGGTATGTGTCACATTTACAGACTTTGAAAAGCTGAATTTTTCATGTTTTTTTTTGGTAAGTGGAATTTATTTGTTTATTATCACCTCTAAAAGGATAATTTCAAAACAAGAAAATGTTAGATATAAAATTTCAAGTTATAAACATGTTCAGGGTGGAGCAAGTGCGTTATGGTAGTGAATTTTAATAAGAATAATATATTATAGTGATTTAGCTTTATATTACAAGTTATAAAACATTATATTATTTGATTAGGAACAGTAAAAAATAAGGTAAAGAAGGGCAAGCAAAAGCATGATCTTTAACATAAATATCCATACAGTCATTTGGATGCAAAACTCAAACAAAACAATTCATAAACATGAAATATACTCAACAAAAAGTACACCAGAAAGCTAAACATAAAAAAATTCCCATCGCTCATGCACTGAGGATGATTGTATGCATACAGAAGGAGGAATTAATTAATTAATTAACTGTAATTTCGAATAAATTTATTTTTCTTTAATCAAAAGGCTTGAAAATTGTCACACAACCACGTCTGACTATGTTCTTTTAAGTTGTGGATTTTCGTTTCAATCACATAAAGAATGTAAGAGATATTGCGTTTAAAAAAAAAATTTTTAATTGCTTGTTAAAAAAAATTGGGCGTTAAGATCTAATGAACAAACTCATCCAAGCCATTAACAAAATAAGGGTAATTCCCAAATTTGGTCAAAACCAGTGAAGTATTTTTTGAGTTATTGGTTGGATATATATATATATATATATATATATATATATATATATATATATATATATATATATATATATATATATATATATATATATATATATATATATATATATATATATATATATAGATAGATAGATAGATAGATACATTGTGAAACACACTTATGGAATAAAATTCATTATTCAGCAAAAATAGTTTTTGTGGAAAACGCTGAGACACGTGAAGTATAATTTGTCGAACATTATATTATAATCAGTATAAAAATTAAACTCCCACATTTTAGCCCCACCACTTTATCCATTAAAAAAAAAATAGCAACCCCAAATTTTTTCATCACAATTCGATGGATGACATGTTTATGAATGCGGAGATACCCCATACCATATGTATGGTCTAATATTACAGTTTTCAATACGGGGTGGAAAGTTAATACCGGAATATTAAAACTAAACAAATTAACCTGAAAGTCAAATTTCGAAAATAAACTTAATAAAAACGCCCCTTTCTTATAATAAATGCTCAAAATGTTCTCCATTCACTTGCACACAACGAAATAATCTGCTTGGAATTCTTCCGTAACTCTGTTCAACATGTCAGGCGTTACGTTCCTAATTTCTGTGGTTATTTTCATTTTCAAATCATCTAAATCAGCAAGTTGCGTTTTATACACCCTGTTTTTAAAGTATCCCCAAAAAAGAAATCAAGAGGTGTAAGATCTGGGGATCTAGCGGCCGATTCTACGGAACCTCTTCGTCCAATCCATCTCTGTGGAAAGAATACTCCCGTACTTGAAGAGCAAAGTGGGGCGGTGCACCGTCTTGTTGAAACCATATCTTTTCATGGGGAATATTAGGTTCCATTACATTTGGATACAATTCTGCTAACATTGGGACAACCTGTTCTCTTAGAATTTCTAAATATCTTGGACCGTTTAGATTTTCTATAAAAATAGGTCCAACTACGTGATCACCAATGATATCAGCCCAAACGTTCAACGTCTGAGGACGCTAAGTGTGTGTTTGTCGCATCCAGTGGGGTTTTCGGCAGCATTTTCTGCAAATTTGCCTGTTTACATCGCCATTCAGAAGAAATGTTGATTCATAGGAAAACAGAGCGTCAGCAGAAGAAATAACATATCTATGTAACATGTCCAGAAGTTGTTCACAAAATTGCAGTCTTCTACCAGAATCACCCTCAATCAACTCTTCAATGTGTTGTAGTTTATAGGGATGCATTTTTTCGTTTTTGAGACAACTTAAAACTGTTGATTGACTAAGATCATTTTCACGTGCAACTTGACGCGTAGAAGTTGTTGGTTTTTCTTAAAAAGACAATAAAATATTGAGTTTTACATCTTCTTCAACAAAATTGGGTCTACTAGGCAGTGGTTGAACGTGTCCATAATCACGAAACTGTGAATGTATCTTAGACACAGTTCCCTGGGTTAGTGGTGGCAAATGTGGATGTTTTTCATTAGATAGGTTAACAACTTGTGCCTGTGTTCTACACATCACCATACCCAATCATCATTAATATTTCTAGTCGCAGAGTTTCAGTTAAGTATCGCATAATTAGACAAACAATTAATTGAAATTATCGGAACAAAATGACGACTAAATTATTAGGAGACCGTGCATTCAACACAATACACCACAAAATAAAACAGAACTGTTCAATTTCACCGTTCACACTGCAAAAATTGGTAGTTAATAAGAAACGATTAATGATATCAAGTACGTTTTAGATAAGACATTTAAGATAAGTGTCAGTGAAGAATTCCAGATCAGATTATTTCGTTGTGTGCAAGTAAATGGAGAACATTTTGAACATTTATTATAAGAAAGGGACGTATTAAGTTTATTTTCGAAATTTGAATTTCAGGGTAAACTGTTTAGTGTTGATATTCCGGCATTAAATTTCCACTCTGTATTGAAAACTGTAATATTAGACCATACATATGGGGTATCCCCGCAGTCAGAAAAATGTGATCCATCAAATTGTGATAAAAAAATGTTTGGTTGCTATTTAAAAAAAATGGACAAAGCAAAATGGTGGTTTAATTTTTTTAACTATGATTATAAGATACCGTTCGACAAATTAAACTTTACGTGTCAGCGTTTTCCACAAAAACTATTTTTTGCTGAATAATGAGTTTTATTCCATAAGCCCTAATTCGCGCTCATTTGAAGAAAATTTCCGAAAGTCTCACCGACGGTACCCCTTTATTAGTGAATTTTCTTAACGAAAATACACTAAAAAAAGTGAGGGGCCTTGAATTTGAAAAAAATATATGCTTGTAGCTCGTCCCACTATAAACAGATTTTCATAATACGCGCCGCAGTATATTACTGCACGCGTTCATGTACAGTGTGACAAAATAAGGTAAATAATAATAAATTTATTTATTTATGTCCTCTCATTCGTGGTCAATATTCCGAAAATTATTCCTTGTGAAAGTCTATATTTTTGTACAAACGGATTGTTCATTTACATACTGAAGTGCCAAGAGAACGCGTGACCTTGACTTTTGTTGCGTCTTTCCCTTATTTTCACAAATTCTTTGTCTTAAAATTTCAGATCTAAAAAACTTTATATGCAAACTAGAGTGTTTTCTCCAAGCTATAATTTTATAAATGTTCGTTTGTATATGTTTTTTACCGTACGATAGACCCAGCAACAACACGACTGAATATAACTGTAAAGCAAGTTGCAGAATTAAAATTACGGCAATACGATTACTTATATTTTTGACTAATTGAAATGTTCAATTAAATTTTTCGCGGAGCTTACAAGCTTTTTGGATAGCTCAAATTACACTGTATATATGTTTACTATGAAATAAATATAACGAATTTCTATATACTCCAAAAAAAAATAATCGATAACCCATTCGTAGACTTATCTTACACGTAAGGTTAGAGTACTGACTTTTCTTTTCTTTTCAGAAAACCTCCATAGCATTTGATATAGCGGCAAGAATGCAATTAAATATGCTTCTCCAGCCAGTGAAGCACATAGAGTAAGTATTGTACTGCATGAGTATTAAATGTGCAAATTAAATATATAAGAGAACGTTCTTGAAAATTAATTATACATACCCTGCTTCTCTTTAGAGTTATAAGATATTGCACAGCCAGATGAACTGTGAAAGAGTTGCTGGAGGCAGGGGCATCGCTTACATAATTTAAGGGGAGCAGGGAAGCAAAATCTCTCTCTCTCTCTCTCTCTCTCTCTATATATATATATATATATATATATATATATATATATATATATATATATATATATATATTTCTATGACAAAAAGCCTAATGCAGGTCTTGATATTGAGTTATTGAGTTTAATAATTAAAAGTGGTATATTGCAATAAGTGAAATTAAAATTATGTATTTTGGTAGTGAGATAATTAATTATAAGAAAATTAATTATATAAGATTAGATAAAATGGAAACAAAGACAATTAAAAAGTAATGAGGATTGAATGTAATAGTGACTAACAATTCATAATAAGAATGTTCAAAATGTTAGGTTAGTTTAGTGTAAACAGACAGTTAAAATTTAGAACTTGGCGCGTATGAACTCACATATTTAAATTGCAGTGGTTTATTAAATCATTAACTTTCAAAGAAGTGATTGTTTTGACTAATTTGTGAATGAATAGCAACCATTGGACTATATAAAAAACAATCTGCGAGATTTAGAAGAACACAAATGTAATTGGTTGAGAATTAATTTCTCATATCCGGCATCTTCGATTAGCGAAGAGATAACTGTTTGAAGACGGAAGCGAACACAAAGCTTCACAATCATCACTAGTGTATAATCAAAATTATATTGAAAAATTGGAAGTAAAATCCATGATAAGTGATCAAGAACAAGAGTGTATACCCACCGTTCTTGCTGCACATGCGTTTGTAACGAAGAATAAGCCCCGACAGTAAATTGTGATTGAAAATTATACGTAGCTGAAGTGACGCTGCTGGCCGATAAGGTATTTATCAACAAAGTTGCAATTTAAACATAATTATCGTAACTACTGAGCGAAACAACCTAAAAGCAATAAAGCATTGTCAACGAGAATAGTAATAAAGATTGAAATGTCATTTTACGTCTAAAATTCTATAATAATAGACTTCAGAACGGTAAAACAAGGAGACTCGTATAAATCTCCATAGATGTCATTACTTTACACTATTGAGAACATTAAATTGAAATATCATCCATTTTGCTTCGAAACCGCTGCCATAGAAATGATAAATTGAATCTAGGGAAAAACCAGTGGCGGCTTGACAATAGGGTCAAATGGTCATTGACCTCCCAATCAAATAATCAAATCAATCAAAAAACTTATTTAAAAATTAAAAAAAAATACATCTATAAAAGTAAGATTATCTTTAACAACAAACCATCCAAAAATATCTAAAAAGTGTATGGAACTTCAATTTTCATCCTTACATTACTTACACAGCTTAAAAGTCGCACACGTTATGTCCCGGTCAAAAATAAGATTTGCCAAATATGCCTGTCCTTTTAAATGTGTGTATATTACTCCACTGCGGCTTGATACTACCGGGGAGCGAGAAAGAATCATCACAAAATCAACGTGTTAAAACGAGCGAAAACGTCGGGGTTCAGGCAATGACCGAGAACACCCAATGTGTCGTTTGGCGTCACCTCCCTCTGCAATTTAGATATATGTTCGTTTACTATTGCAATCTTCTCGTTGAACTTCAGTGTCATCGTCATCCAAGGTGTCGAGCGTAGATTTCATAAATTAATAGTTACTAATTACAATTACTATATTAAACTAGCTATTAAACATTAAATTTTTAAAATGTCGGATCTTTGTATTGTTTGTGAAATTGTGTTTAGAAAGAAAGCAACAGTTTATCATTCGAAAAGCGCCTAGAATTTAAACAGCTTGGGCGGCCCTTACCCGAACTTATGTTAAAGCTAGTGACTAAGGACAAAAATAAAAGTGTAAATAGGTATTTCAAAAAAACGATGTATGATTTGTGTGATTTTATATGTGGCTGCAAAGACAAGGTCATGTTATTTTGCTTTCCGTGTTTGTTGTTTTCTCCTTTGTCCAAAGTTTGGAGTAAAACAGGTGTAAATGATTTAAAACATTTGAAAGAGAAAATTAAGAAACATACTTTAGCTGCAGATCATATCAAGTCCATGGTGAATTTTTCAGCCCTTGGCAGAGTGGACATTAGACTTCAACTCGATAGTGCCTACAGAAAATCTGTGCAAGCTTTTAACGAAACTGTAACTCAAAATCTGTACATTTTAAATAAAATATTAAACTGTATTAAATTCTGGGGAGCCTTTGAACTCGCTTTGGGAGGTCACGATGAGACTGCGACTTCAGACAATCCAGGGATTTTTCGTGGACTTTTAAATTTTGTGGCAGAGTTGGACTCAATTTTTAAAGACCATTTAGAAATCATTTAAAGGAGTTTCAAAAACTATACAAAATGATTTACTGGATACGATATTGTTTGTCTCACATGAATGTATCAAAAAAGAAGTGAAAAATGCCCTATTTTTGGGAATTCAAGTAGACGAATCCACAGATAGTTCCAATAAAACACAAATGGTTTTAATAATTCGCTATGTTCTGAAAGGAATAATTTTTGAAAGGTTCTGGAAATTCATAAAACCGGAGGGAAAAACGGCTGACGATTTGGCAAAAGTAATATTTCTAGAATTGGGAAATTTGGGGGTTGGACCAGAAAAATTAATTGCTCAGTGTTACGATGGCGCTTCAGTAATGAGTGGAAAATTTGGAGGGGTTCAAAACAAGATTAAAGAAAAATATCCAAATGCTCATTTGCTCAATTTTTGGCCTACGACGCTTTTTTTTTCAGAAAACCACTTTTTGTAAATACAGTTGACCTCCCTATCAAATTAACCTCGGACCGCCACTGGGAAAAACTAACAGTTTGCAGAAGAACATATAGCGGCAAATACAAGCAATAATTAGTCAGTTCGAACTGCAAACTAAAATTAAAAGTAATTTTATAAATTTAAATGGTCAATAGCTATAATTGTTAAAATTAGATTGTCATGCTCGATTAATGTGTTAATATTGTGGTCAAATGGTTCAATTATAAAACAAGCATTAATAGAAGTAATTTTTTTTTAAATTGTTATATATCGTGTATTATCTAACAAGTACATAATTTAATAAAAAGTTATACAGAAAAATTAGGTGTAAAAAGGGTAAAAGTAAGAATTTTCAATTGCATCCCACTACATACCTGCAGAAAGGAGTCAGCATAAAACCGTGGTCAAATAAAATAAATAAAAAGGAAAATTTATTCAAATACTCTTATAAACATAAATTATTTTAATATTGGTTATAATTCTTAAAATTAATTAAATTTTTACTTACATATATACATATAGGTGTTCTAAAAGTATCAGATTTTGATTTATGAATTAAATTAAATAATATAGTGAACCATATAATTAAATAATCAATAAATGAAGTAATTTAAAGGCGACCAATTATATAAAATTTGAGTTTCATAAATATAGAACATAATATGCTTTATAATTTCAAGTATACAAATATAGGAATCTAAAACTACAAATATTACACATAAACACAAAAAATACTTAAATATCCACATTTAAACAAGTTAAACAAAGTACACCCAGGAAATCATAATAATTATACACCGAAAACGTGGACTTTTAAAACATAGTAATTGACCTAACCCAAAACGTGGGGCAGTATAAAGCACGATAGTGGGACACATTGCACCTATTAAAACACAGTAATATATATATATATATATATATATATATATATATATATATATATATATATATATATATATATATATATATATATATATATATATATATATATATATATATATAGGCTGTCCCACGTAAGGCGTTCATTAAAAGTTATTTAGAATTAATATTGGTATTTGGAATCTGAATCGCAATTGAATGTATCACCATCCGCTTATTATAACAAAAATATTTTGGTAACTGTATCACTTCCGGTTGTACCGGAAGTTGCAAACAGCTTTCCTACTTTTAATGAAATACTCTATATATTACTGCATATTCGGTATAAGCATGCAATTCTGAGGAAAATGATACGACACTTTCCGGCACTGGTGTCAGCCGTTCTTAAGATATTCGATTTTCTATTGTTTTTCCGTCATAAAATTGCAAATATTTAAAATGGCATTTCTCAGGCATCAAATAGATCATTGTTGTGAAACGTAGCACAACTATAGTCCTAGTAGTCAGAATTCTTCTCATCGTGAAAAAAATGACAAAAATGATACAGGGTGTTGTTTAACGAAGTTCAAATATAGATGATTTCAAACACGAAAAAGTATTTTTTTTCAAATAGAATACCCTGTATATTTTCATCGCATATTCTTCAGAATTATATTCTGCTTCGATCTGTATCAGCATTATCTATACCTATCTAGGATGATTCCCGAGTTATGATGGAAAATATGTGAATTTTGTATTATCCGAGATAATACTATTTTTTTTCCTTTGTATTGATAATAATAATAATAATAATAATAATAATAATAATAATAATAATAATAATAATAATAATAATAATAATAATAATAATAATAATACTAATAATAATAATAATAATCACAATAATAATAATGATAATGATAATAACTCGTAACTATACAACGGTATCGGGGGATCTTAATAGAGACCACTAGTAAGCTTTGGGTATAGGGCAAAGAGACCCAGAATTTTTCATGTAGGTATTACACTCATATTCTGGACGAGAAGAATGAAAACTTGTGTTAGGTTTTATTGTATGTGAGCTATAATGTCGTGTGTTTGTGTGTGTGTGTGTGTGTGTGTGTGTGTGTGTGTGTGTGTGTGTGTGTGTGTATGTGTCGATTTCCTTATGGCACTTTGTGTGTGCATAAAGCTGTGGTCTGGCTACAAATGTCGACCAGATAGAGTTTTGTGTTCGATTTTCATATTTTTTTACTTCACACAATACTCTGTCTCTTCCAAGAGGGCAAACGTGACGTTAATGCCAATTACTTCAGAATAAATTTAGTCGTGTGTATGTTGCCATAATACTTGTCTTTGATGTGTGTTCACACAGTCATATTTGTGGCATCTCAATTGTGTCTGTGTGGTGGCGCCCCCTACAAATTATGTTAACTAAGGTTGCTGCGTTGCAATATCTCAGTATATGTATGCTACGCGCTCGCTCATTTCGACTTGTGTATTACGTTGTTCTAACCTTGAGCGACTTAGAGTTGTACTTCAATTGAACTTCATAAAGTTAAATTTATTTACTTGAAGTTACAGTACAACGATATATATATATATATATATATATATATATATATATATATATATATATATATATATATTAAAATTTAAATAATATAAAAATTACAATAAAATACATATGAGTAATCTAATACCATTAAGGCTGGATGGCAAAGAATAACTGTTGAATATTAATGTTCGACATATATTTATAGACTATTAATTGCTGATCAATTTCCCATCGGTAATGTCGCTGCACTTCAGCCAGACGCTGAGTCGACGGAAAAGCCGGTGTAGCGCAACGTACCCATATGTGCTGAAAGGAGCCTTGGTGTGTGTAGTATACCGGGTGGTGCAACCATAACTCCTCCGGGGCCAGATAGAAAATTTAGGGGAGCTAAATTTTCAAAGTGATATTCTCCAGGGGGATTTCTTCCAGGGGGCATCTTTGTTGTTGTTTGTTGGTGTTGGATCTTGGTTCTTTGGTTGGTTTTCTTAGTCTCCATAAAGCATAGACTGCTATCAGGGCAACAATCACGTACAACAGGATGGTCCAGATGCTAGTAGACAGGCTTACTTTCGGATGCTGAACTGCATTCAATAACGACCGTTGGTGTTGTAGTTGATGCTTTGTTTTTTTGTAATTCATCCAGATTTATTGATTCTAATTTGATTGGGGCTGTATTTACTACCTCTTGTAGCTGAAAGTTGGTAAGCTTCAACTTGGGTAGTTGGATGTGGTAGGTAGATACTATCTCATTGTGAGATGGGGAGAACATTTGCTTATTTACTGTCATTTGACATCCTTCGGGGATTTGAACCAAGTAGCTTCCTTCTAGGTTTGTGGTTTCTTGTCGGCTACGGCATCGTTGGTGTGCTGTACTTTCACGGGGGAATACCATTATCCATTTGTTTGCACTTATCTTCTGGCTCTTCATCTGCTGTATGTTAACTGGGTGGTGTTCGCAAGTTTCGTATCTGGTGGTGAACTTGACCAATTGGACTTCACAAGGGCTGCTATTGCTGATCTGATTCATCGTTTGACCTCTGCATAAGTAGTCTCCGAGGCTGACTTCTTGGCATAGTGTGTTTTGTAAGTTATAGCTTTCATCATTAAGGGCTAGGTATTTGGATTGAGGGATGATGACGGTATAATTTTGACTAGGACCTTGTTTCACAGGAAATGCATAAAGGTGATAATAGTTATAATGCTTAGACTCTACTAATGGAATTTCAATAGCAAACACTAAAGTATAATTTTTGTAGTAACACTTAATTATTGACACCTCCTCGTATAAAGCTACATTATTTGCATCAAGCTCATAGGGGAGATTGGTTACAAAACTCTCAATTCTTTTAAGTTCTATTAGTAAGTCTTCCGGTTCTAATATGGATGAATGCATTGTTTCTAATCTTGCAAAAGTTATTGCGTTAACTAATGTGCTTAAAATGCTTTTAATATTAATGATTTCTGTAATCAATTGTATATACACCATCTGCAGACGCATTATATGTTCGTTATTAATTTTTTCCTGTTCGAAACCTAAAGTGATCAACTGCAAACGTTCCTCAATTTTGTTTTGGTTTAAAATGACCAAGGATATGGTTTTGTCAAATTTTTCTATGGCCTGTTCTGTTAACATGATTTGATTATCAACTATTGTTTTAATTTTGTCTTGATTTGATGTTAATTGAGAAATTGCCGTATCATAACGTTCTGCATCGTCTGCGTCCATGTTGCCTGTTAAGGTCTTTATGATTGTACCTACAGCATTAACTAGTCCTCTTTTATTACGATTATTATTAGAGGGTATAATTTGGTTAAATATTTTTTGTGTCTCCACATTTTGATGGGAAAGGATATTTTGGTAATTTTGTATCTCGTTTTGATAAAGATTAGAATGTGTGGAATTGTGAATTATGTCATGGATATCTTGGGACTGTTTATCTATGGAACGAAACCCATTGAGAAGTGGTGTTAAAGGGATTACTCGAATAATGGTCCATTTGTCAATGGAATTTTGCATTTTGCCCATGTTAATTGATAATAGTCCGGGGTTGTCATTGATCTTGTCTAATGTTATTCTTTGTCCTTGGGTTTGGATAAGGAAGATGGACCTGAAACATTAGGTCGTTTTAGATTTCGTAAAAGACGTTTAGACAATTTTTTGTTTTTTCTTAAAGTCATTATATTTTTGTCAGATATGCTTACAACCTCGTAGGGGCCGTCAAATTTAGGGTTATTCTTCTTTCGTTTGTCTACTTTTGTATATACATGTGTTTGATCTCTAAATAAGTCGGTATCATTGGTTCTATTATTAGCGTTAGAAATGGAACGAAGCTTATTTTTCTCTATTAATTCTTTCACCTTTTCATATAATATTTTTAATTTATTTTTGTGCGATATTAGATAATCTTATAATAGCTTTATATCGAAAATATCCCTATTAGAGGTGTGTCCAAAGGTTATTTCTAAGGGGGTGTGATTTGTAGATGTATGTATAGTTGAGTTGTATGCCAGAAGGGCGTAGTTCATTAAATATTTTATGGGGTCTTTAGTGTAAGTTTGTCGTAATATTCGAACGTGTTCAATTAGTGTTGAGTGTAGTCTTTCAATGGGACCGTTAGAATTTGGATTTTTAGGTGTAGTAAAATGAATTTTAATTTTGTGAAGCTCTAAAAGATTTTGGATGGTTTCCGTTCGAAATTAGGTTCCACTGTCCATAATGATGTGTTCGGGTGTGCCATAGTACGTAAAATACTGTATGAATGCATTAGCAGTTTCTACCGGATTCTTACTACTTATAGGTATTGCTGTCCCTAATTTTGAGAAAGTATCAATGATTGTTAAGAATACTTGATTTTCTATTATAAAGGTGTCAGCATGTATAACCTGAAAGGGTTTACTATGGGTGTCTCTTAGCATTAAGGGTATATTGGGTGGATTTCTATCGTACTTGGCTCGCTTGCAAATTTCACATTCATTAATATAAGCCGTTATTTTTTCACGCATTTTTTGAAAGTAATACTTGTTGGATATTTGTTTTATAGTTTCTATTATACCTCTATGGTTAGTTTTTCCCTCCTGATAATTTCTAATTACCTCGTTAATCTCTTCATCGTCGGCTAAGTGCAAACGATGCTTGGGGCAACTGATAATAATGGGTGCATTGTTGTTAAATATTTCCACATACACCGAACAGAAATCTTGGTATAATTTTTCTGTTTCGAAATTAAAGTAATACCTTTTGCCTATTATAGTATATTCCTTTAGAAAATTTATGATTGCTTGTCTATTGTTATTTCTCGGGATTTGCACCAAATATTTATTTTGATTGTTAACCTTTAGTTGTTTTACTGGTCTTGGATTATTATGTACGGGAGATATATAATATTGGTTTAGTTGTTTTTCTATAGGAACATCTGATATTTGAATACCTATTTTTGGTTCTACATTTACTTGTGAATGATCACTGTCTTGTAAGTCGTTATTTTGTTCAAGTGTTGTTTTGTCTGTTCGGCTTATAGGTGGAGTAGTGTTGCTTGAGGTGCTAGGAATTTCTACTGGAATAAAAGAGAGTTCTGGGGGGCTCATTAGCGGAACATATTCGGGTTCAGTTGGTTGCACGACGTAATCAAAATTTGGGGTGTTGAGCTGCCTTTGTAAATCTTGGAGAGGTCTTTCGTCGTCAAAATTATTAGCGATTGATAAAATTTCTGCATCCTCTAAAGAATGAACTTGGATGCGGGACAAGGAGTCTGCGTTGCAGTTTAGAGACCCTTTTTTTATAAATTATTTCATAGTCATATTCCTCGAGTTTTAAACGCCAACGTGTTAATTTTGAATTGGGTTCCTTTAGTTGCATAAGCCATACTAAAGCCCTGTGGTCAGTATATATATATATATATATATATATATATATATATATATATATATATATATATATATATATATATATATATATGGAACTTACGACCATAAAGATAGGGGCGGAAGTATTTGGTGGCCCAAACAATAGAAAGAAGTTCCCGCTTAATGGTGGAGTATCTCTGCTCTGTTTCATTGAGGGTACGAGAAGCATAACTCATAGGTTTATCATTACCTACTGGCCCTTGAGAAAGGACAGCTCCAAGTGCTACATTGGAAGCATCCGTAGTGAGTATAAAGGGTTTTGTGAAATCAGGGTATTGTAATACGGGGTCATTCATTAATATATTTTTGCATGTTTCGAAAGCTTCTATAAAACTACTATCATGAACTATAGTTGCATTTTTTTAAGCATCGAGTCAATGGTTTTGTTAATTTACCGAAGTCTTTAATAAATTTTCGGTAGTACCCTACAAGACCTAGAAATCCTTTGATCTCTTTTCTTGTTTTAGGTATGGGGAATTCTCTTACAGCCTTTACTTTATCAGGATTTGGTTTTACGCCTTCGGACGTGATAATGTGCCCGAGGTATGCTACTTCCTTTTTTTTAAATTCACTGTTGTCAAGCTGTATTTTTAAATTAGCCTTTCTTAACCTTTCGAATACATTTGTCAACATTTCTATGTGTTCTTGCAAAGAAGTACTGAAAATTATGATGTCACCAAGGTAGGTAAAACATTTTTCATTTTGAATACCCCTAAGGATATCTTCCATAGCCCTTTGAAAGGTACTAGGCGCTCCCTTCAATCCGAATGGCATACGCCTGTACTCATAGTGTCCCCCTTCAGAGCTGTAGGCAGTTTTTTCTATATCTTCGGGATTCATTTCAATTTGATGATATCCTGAGGCTAAGTCTAAAGTGGTATAATACTGGCTACGACCTAATTTATCCAATATTTCCGAAATATTGGGTAAGGGATACTTATCACCAATAGTTTGTTCATTAACTGGCATCTGATTTTTTGTTAATAATCAGGACAGGGCTATTCCACGGGCTGGAAGATGGCTGAATAATTTTTTGTCTTAACAAGTCGTCAATTTGTCTTTTGACTTCTTGCTTTCGAGCTTCAGGTAATCGATATGGCTTAATAAATACTGGGTTAGGATTAGACAACCTAATACTATGTTTAACTTGATTAGAAAATGATAAGGGGACACCTTTGCAATAAAAGATGTCTCTGTATTCGTAACATAAGTTTTCTATCATGTCTCGTTCTTCGTCATTAGTGTGATCAAGTCTTAATCTGTTTAGGTTTTGAATTTGTAATTTGTCAATTTCATTAGCAGTACCATCTATGTTTTCTAAGTCGATATCTTTGTTATGATGAATGAAATTTAATTCGTTAGTTGAAACAGGTTCTGCATAAATAGCTTTATGTATAATCAGCTGTACGGGATTTTCATTACTATTCACTATAGAGGTTATAGCCTGGCCATTTGAAACTGTCACGATAGATGCAGGAATAATTACACCTGACTCGAGTTTTATATTATTTATTATGCCTATGTTGGAACTACAGTCTATAGGAAGTTTGACTATTGTTTCACATCTCGCAGGCAGTATTATGTTATTTAATTCTTGTGGTTTCGAGTTACATTCGCGATGTACGTCGTCACATGGTAAATACAAAGGAATGCATGTATGTTTCGTTACCAATTTCCTATTATAAAAATCTATTTTAGCTCCCAGTTGTTGGAGAAGGTCAGTACCAATTAACCCATGATATTGATTATTAATGTTAAATACATAGAATTTAAATTTAGCTCTGCCTGTTTTAAATATACTTGGTAGAGGAATTTTTAGAATTTCATTATGAAAACTTGTTTGGTGAACAGATTTAATTTGAAATTGTTCATGCTCTATAAATTTGGAATAAAAATTATGGGCAATATTTTCACATAACAGCGATTTCATCGAACCGGTGTCAAGCATAAGTCGCATTTGAAATGATGGGTTGATTTCGACCAGTATAAAAGGCAATTTAGGGTGGTTTACAGAATTTATATGTACTATATTTTTTTGTTTAGTTCGATAATCTGAATAAAATTTTGTTCGATGTTATCTGTTTGTTCAAAAGCTGCTTCAGGTCTAGTTTCTTCTTCGTACGTTTCATGATTCGTTTCGTCAAAGTAACCAGCGTCATCTTCAGGAATTGTATAAGCGTGGGTTTCTGAAGGATCATTTTCATAAGATTCGTCATAAACAGGGTTGTCTGAGTTAAATTCATGTTGAACCTCTTGATGGTATAATTGAGTAGGTGATGGCTCTGCGTTAGGCCCGTTAGGACCTCTCGGATGAGTATTGAAATTTCTAGATGACGTCTCCATAGGTTCGGGCTGGAAATGTTGTCTAAAATTTGGATTGGGACGTGTATGCATCGAGGAATTTTTTGCAGAAACCTCCATAGGTGTTGGCCTATAGTTTGGTCTGAAATTTGGATTAGGTCTGAATACGTTTTGTGTCAGCTGTTATGGGGGCGGATTACGTAAATGTAAGGGCTTTCTGTATGTGGGTTGGTTATGGAATTGTCGGGGGTGCGTAAAATTCGGAACGTTATTTCTATTATTTTGCTGATTCTGTATGTATTGAGGTTGTTTATTTGGTACATTTGAGTTTTTTAAATTTGTGGATTGATTGTGGAGATATTTCATTTGTTTTTCTCCATATTGAAAATTCTCTTCTTCCAGAACAAGCGACATAGCGTGTTCTAGATTAGTCGGGTTTTGTAGCGTAACTGCTAACCCTAGTTGACCACTCAAACCATGTAAATAGGTTTTCAGTGCCACTTTATCGTAAAATTCATTTTTAATTAAACGAAATGCTTCGTTTGCAGTTGTTAGTCTTACTTTTGAAGCTAAAAGACTACGTGAGTCTTGTATTCTCATACGGAATTGGTATGGGGTTTCTCTAGGGTCTGGCTTTAAGAGCAAGAGGTCCCTAGCTAAACAGTCTTCGTCTCTCTGGTCGCCGAAGTATTGTTGCAATAATTGTTTAATACGAGGCCAATTTGTGGCATCTTCCCTACTACCTATCAATGTTCTAGCTCTACCTTCTAATTTACTTATTACTATTCTAAGCATCCATTGGTTATTTGGATTGTCATCATTTGTTCTATCAACAAATGAAGTGAGAAAATTTTCACACGCTGAAATAAATAAAGCTAAAGTATGCTGGTCCCCATCGTATGCGGGAATAGCCTTAATGTGATAATTTTGTAATTGATTTGCCATAATTTGATTGCTATTTGAGCTTATTGTATTTTCCTCTGTTACTATAAGTTTAGGAGGTGCTAAATTTATTTTTACTTTATTATTAAAATTGTCAACTGTCTCTGTTTCAGAGTCTGACATCAATTTATTAATCAATAATTTAAATTTGGGTAAAGTTTTAATTAATATTTCCCGTAATATTTGCTTCTAACTTTAATCGATTTTAGATTAGGGTAGGACAAGGAAATTCAAAGGAACAATGATAGCACTTACGCCAATGTGAAGATGAAGACGATTTCTGTTCTTCTTTGCTTCAGCATCATAAGATACAGCGAATAAGGCAGACAACTTCGTAGGCAGAAGTTCCGTATCAAGTCTTATTTTCTCTTATAATCGCTCGCGCACTCACTGTTTTTTAATTGAAAGTTACTTAAATTATTTTTATCAACTTGGACAATGCTGTTCTTCGTTGACTTTGAAGCTGGTTCTGAGTTTTTAACGATAAAAATCGAAGTGCGGACTTTTGCGATTTTGTCAAAAGGCACTAAACTAATCGTACCGACTGCGCCACTTAGAGTTGTACTTCAATTGAACTTCATAAAGTTAAATTTATTTACTTGAAGTTACAGTACAACGATATATATATATATATATATATATATATATATATATATATATATATATATATATATATATATATATATTAAAATTTAAATAATATAAAAATTACAATAAAATACATATGAGTAATCTAATACCATTAAGGCTGGATGGCAAAGACTAACTGTTGAATATTAATGTTCGACATATATTTATAGACTATTAATTGCTGATCAATTTCCCATCGGTAATGTCGCTGCACTTCAGCCAGACGCTGAGTCGACGGAAAAGCCGGTGTAGCGCAACGTACCCATATGTGCTGAAAGGAGCCTTGGTGTGTGTAGTATACCGGGTGGTGCAACCGTAACTAGCGCGTCTAGAGCAGGTATGGAGATAGGGCTACTCGGGTTTTTATTTATTGTTTCTTACAAGAGCGTGAATATTAGAAGTGTCTGCATATGTAAAGACAAACGGCCACATAATAATATTGGTTAAGGAATATATATATATATATATATATATATATATATATATATATATATATATATATATATATATATATATATATATATATATATGAGTAGTCAGGCCAATAAACCGAAATAAATGTTATTTAGTAAAAACACGAGTGTCCATTTCTGGCAAATGTGTGATTTTTATTATCCAGGTGTATATTTATTATCAAATTTATATAATCTGTGCGTTAAAATGTAAAACAATTAAAATAAAACTAAAATAAATATAGTTGTTTGGAAAAATCCTCAAACGGGTTACTTTTATAAAAAAAAAAAAAGATAATATTCTGCTAAATCATTTTCCGTTATTTAATTGTTCTAAAATGATGATGTCAAGGGATTTTCATTTATAAATAAAACCCCCCAATTTTCTTTGCTATTTAGAAAGACCATTCGAGTATCTAAATGACAACATTAAAAAATGGCGTAGCAAGTGCCTTATGGTAGCGATTTTTTTAAGAAATAATCCAAATTACGAAAAATAACAAAGAAACTTTTGTCGGAAATACAAATTTGTTTTGAGAAAAACTTGTTTGTCAGAAAACCGCTTTGACTGGGTCGGCTAATGAATTTATCCAAGTGATTAGCGAAATGTATAAATAGCTTATAGTAGATTTTAAAAACCGATACAAAAAGCAAAATCACTCCAAAAGACCACAAAAATAATAACAAAGAGTTATGCGCTAGATGCGTCTCTCGACAACGGAGTTGTCTTCATTAGTAGCTGTCGCTAAGTTAAAATTAATTTAGCGACGGTAGTTTAACGACAGCTACTGATGAAGACAATTTCGTTCTCGAAATACGTATCTAGCCCATAACTCTTTGTTACTATTTTTGTGGTCTTTTTGGGGTCAGAATTACCCCAAAAGACCACACAAGAGTTACGCGCTAGATACCTACGTATTTCGACAACGAAGTTGTCTTCATCAGTAGTTATTATGAGTTAGTTATTAGTACTTAGTTAGTTATTAGTACTTATGAAGACAACTTCGTTGTCGAAATACGTATCTAGCGCATGACACTACGTATCTAGCGCATGACTCTTTGTTATTATTTCTGTGATCGTTTGGGGTTAGTATCACCATAAAAGACCACAAAAATAAAAATAAAGTTATGCGCTAGATACGTATTTCGACAGCGAAGTTGTCTTCATCAGTAACTGTCGCTAAACTGGTTTAGTGACAGTATTTTAGCGACAACTACTGATGAAGACAACTTCGTTGTCGAAATACGTATCTAGCGCATAACTCTTCGTTATTATTTTTGTGGTCTTTTGGGGTGATTCTGCTTTTGGTTTGAATTTCCAGCCACAGTGTCCACGCTCAATCTTTTAAAAAACCGATGTTAAATAATAACTCACTGTTATTATTTCTGTTGTTTTGAGGTGATTCTGACTTCTGCTAAGTAAGTTTCATAAAATTTATTGAATCTTTTTTTTTTCAGCCCATTCGAACCAGTTTTTCTAGGAATTTTTTTACACCTTCCGGAAAATTGTTGTATTGTCAAAAAAAAAATGTTAACTAAAATTCTACACACAAGTTGCTTATGTAGAGACTAGTAGGTACATACCAAATGTGAAGTTTTTAGCTTCATAAAAAATTTAGTTATTTGCATACATTTTTTCCCTACTGGATTCCAAAACAACACAAGAATACATATTTTTAATGATGAAAACAGCCCATTCAATTTCATTGAACAAAAAAAAAAACTATGTTCCTAGACAAATTCATTAAAATTATTCTTTCCTTGGTAAGGTGCATAAGGTTTTTTTTTACAAAAATTCGCAAAAAGGTCTCGAACATATGCTAAAACAATAGACTATATATGTTTATACAATATATTTATAGTAAAATTGCCATAAAAACGTTTGCCTTGAAAATTGCCGACAGTTTTTTTTTTCTTCAGAATAACTTATTAAAAATATTTGTTTATTCCACATTGCCACAAAAAGCGAAAAAAACATTTTTAGAAAAAATCACTAAAATTTGCCTAAAAATGTTTTTCACAAAAATTCACTAAAAAAAAGTTGTCTGCAAACACCAGATCCGGGATCACAAATCGGTCACCCACTGACAGTGTCCGACGTTCCTTAAGTGCCATTAAACAGACAGCGTCAATGCGTATTTAAAATTTTTCACTACAAACTGTAAATCAACGTACCGAGGCCATAACATTGTATTTCAACAAAGTTGAATGTGGCCCGCTTTGTTCTTCGTAGTGAACGGCGTAAAACATTGGTGCGGGGTTCAGTCGATGTTGGTCACGTTAAAGATATTTACCCTTCTTGCAGAAGAAAAGGGATTGGGCAAAATTGCCAGGTTGGTGAGGTGACACTGCTCACTGGCGTTAGTGATTGACATTAGACGCGGAAATAGGCACACGTTAAATAAGTAAAGAAAAAAATCAAACATCCCTTACCGTTTTAAACATGTCACTCTTTTATATTAAAGGTTCTTTGTTTTAATATTAATTTGGCATCACCTTTTACAAGAACCAGTCACAAAACACATTTCAATAATTTTTTTGCTTCTTAGTGCATTCTTAAAGTCGTTTTTGCACATCTAGAGATATTTTTTTCAAAAATGGTCTTCTGTTAAAATCTTTTAGTGAATTATTTTAAAAATTTCTCTAATAGAGAGGTATCGATAGTGAGACTTTGCAATTTTTTTTTTAAATGAGCGCTAACTAGGTCCTCTAGAACCCATATCCGGGGTCAGTTTCAATTTTTATATGTTTATATATATATATATATATATATATATATATATATATATATATATATATATATATATATATATATATATATATATATATATATATATATATATATATATATATATATATATATATATATATATATCCAACCGATAACTTAAAAAATAATTAACCGATTTCGATGAAACTCGGCAAGTGGCATTCTTTTATTAATGGCTTGGATGAGTTCGTTAACCAGGAAAATCGGACAAGGTTTTCCGGGAAAATTTTCAGTTTTCTTTAAAAAAAATTACAAAGCGATTTTAATGAAACTTAATGGATGTTACCTTGAGAAAGACCTTACTACGTACCAAAATTTTCGAAGTTTATAAAAAACTGAGTTATTCAAATTTTGAGTTTTCTTTTGAACAAAAATTTTTCTCCAAAAATTACAAAGTTATTTAAATGAAATTTGGTGAATATGTTGCCTTGGAAATGGTCTTACTACATACCAAAATTCGACTTTCTAAGTTTATGGAAAATTAAGTTCTTCAAATTTGAATCATTTAATAAAAATTCACAACCATAACGCATTTTCTGCGTCCGAAACGTTTTATAATTGTCTGAAAATCAAAATCTAAATTATCATAATGCAGTTCTGTTGTTTCGCAATTGCCTATCTAAAGAAATTTTATTTTATTAGGGTTACTTTTTACTTTCCATTTATTTACACATATATATATATATATATATATATATATATATATATATATATATATATATATATATATATATATATATATATATATATATATATATACTTATATATAAACATATGTGTGTGTGTAATTGCATTACACCAATAACTCAAAAAATAATGAGGCAGATTTAACAGTAGGTAAAGGAACAACGCTCTCGCAACTAAATTTGGTACGTAGGTTTACGTTATAAAAATTTAACTATTATCCAAAATTAAAATCTCTATGTTATAGAAAAAAAACGTTATAAGCATTTAATTTAAAAAATGTTTGGTGCTAAATCTTTTTTTTTTAACTTTTTAGTGCATTCCTAAAGTCGTTTTTGCACATCTGGAGATATTTTTTCAAAAATGGTTTTTGTTAAAACCTCTTATAATTGCCTGAAAGTCAAAGTCTAAATTATCATAGTGCATTTCTGTATATATGTATAATATGGGCATAATCATAGGCAACCCAATATACTGAAATATGTATATGGTGTTATCTAACTACATATACTGGCGGTATAAGAGATGCTCAAGGTTGTGCCTGCAATCATCTGGTAGATAAACAACAAGTAAACACGTTCTTGTACGTTAATACAATTATAATAATAAAGTAGTATTATAAGTGTAAATGCTAGTGTATCATTTCATAGAGATACGGTGCAAGTATCAAACATGGTGTCAGGTTAAAAATTGTTAGTAACTCAATGAAAAACTTGTGATTTAGTTTAGAGGTTTCACTGCACACGTGCATTTTGTGAAACTTCTAAGAAAATTAATTCCACTGGTTGGAAGCAGCTGAGTCCGAGTTTGAAGTGCTGCAGAATATAGTGTGTGTCTAGTCTAAAATGGAAGCTATATTCAAACCTCCAGAATGTTTGCAACTGGATGGCAACATCTCTGAAAATTGGCGAAGGTTCAGCCAAAAATTTGATGTTTTCATGACTGCATCCGGTATGTCTGAACAAACAGACGACAGGAAGTTAGCTGTTTTACTCAACTTAGTCGGTGACGATGCTCTTGAGTTGTATAACACCTTTACCTTTCTCGATGGGGAAGAGAAAACTATTGAATCAGTGAAGCAAAAATTTAAAGAATATTGCTCACCTAAGAAAAACGTAATATTTGAAAGGTTTAAATTTAACAGTATTGCCCAGCAGGAGGGGCAACCTTTTGAGAATTTCGTGACAGAATTAAGTAAAGGCGTTAAAAACACTGAATATCAACAACAAGATAAGATGATTCGCGACAGAATCGTCATGGGCGTGCATAACAAAGCTACACAGGAGAAATTGCTTCGCGAATCGGACTTAACATTGAAAAAAGGGTAAATTTGCAGTTTAACTCACGGACGATTTTTAAATTTTTCTCTTCAAAAACGTGCCTAGAACCCCCCCTGGACGCACAACCCACAAGAAAAATTTCTTGTTCTCACCCCCCAAGGAAGTTACGGGACCAGGAGTGAAGAGGGGTGCTGGGCGGGATAGGAAGTAAGGAGGAAATATGAGCAGAAAATGCGAAGAAAGCGGCTTGAAAGCTGCCTTTTTCACATCCTGACGCCATATCCCCCCTAAACCCTGCCTACCCTGCACATCACCCCTATTCACGCCAGGTCCCGTAACCTCCTTAGGGGGTATGAACAAGAAATTTTTCTCGTGATTTATGCAACGGGGGTAGTTGTACGCACGCGTGGGGAGAAGGAAACCCCTACAGCGAAGCACCCGGAAACACACCCCAAACCCCCCCTCCTCCGAGAAAAGGGCGACCCTTAAGTAGGCGGGTTCCGTCATTTCATGCATCGCGAGAGCGGCATTGCTGGATAGTGCTTATTGCTGTAGGGGTCTGACCTGACCTGACCTTCCTGACCTACAGGGCAGGTCAGGCCAGGTCGGTGATGCTTAAGCAGACGGATCCGGTCCATGCATCACGAGAGCGTCATTTCATGCTGCATTGTGTCCTCCCTGGCCTGACGTTTCTGACCAACAGGGCTGCCTGACCTGACCTTCCTGACCTGCCCTGTAGGTCAGGTCAGGTCAAAGTCAGGTCAGGGAGTCCTGTTGGTCAGAAACGTCAGGCCAGGGAGGACCCTAGAGCCATAAGCACAGTCCGGCAATGCTGCATGAAATGACGGGGCCCGTCTACTTAAGAATCGCCCGAAATTTACACAAAAGAACAACAAATTTACACAAACTTACCTTAACATCTCAGGAAAATGATGTAGGTCCGGCCCTTGTATAGGCAACCTGACCTGACCTTGTAATTTGACGGCCTCGACATGGCAATTTCCTCGCCACAAAAACAACATAGGAAACAAATAACGCGTCACCGACCAAGAAAAGGGGCCACACATGCAGCTTATAAGCCACTATAATATCACTGGTCATCAACAGAACAAGGTAAACAGCACACAATTTCAGAAAAAATGTTCGTAATACAGGAATGCATGAGAAAACGTCCAAAGCGTACTGGTACTAGCGCCGTACTGAAAGCGATGTGTAAAGTGTCAGTTATAATGACAATTTCCCATATTCTGATTCCAGAATATTCTAGGGATTCCCAAACACAATGGACATCTTATGCCAACTGTAATGTTTAGGAGGGAATGAGACGGCACGTGACAGGTCCGTACTAGGAAATTGTAAAAAAACTGTGTAATGTGTAAACAACTTTAAATGCGAATAACTCGGGAAATAAGGGAGAACAAAAGGTAACATTTGCGTCAGCGTGTATTTAAGACACCAAACTTTATCTATCAGCAGTCGATATTTTTCAAATCGTCCGTGAGTTAAACTGCAAATTCACCGAAAAAAGCAATTGACATATGTAGAGCGATAGAAATCAGCAAAGATCAGTCCAAAGTTCTACAAAATGAAACTACCATACTTGAGGTACGTTCTTCTAGGCAGTCAGTGAGTGATCATAACCTGTGCAAATACTGTGGTTACAAGCATACAAGTGGCAGGTGTCCTGCTTGGGGCAAGACGTGTGCTAGGTGCCAAGGGCGAAACCACTTTGCTGGTGTGTGTCAGGTCAAAAGCAAGAATACAGAAGAAAAGTCGAAGAGAGCTGGAAAGAATGGTGAAAAATTCAAGAGAAAAGTTCATGAAGCCCCGAGGAGTGAAACTACAGAGCTTAGTGAAAGTGACAAGTGTGAAGAAAGTGATGAGTATGAGTTCGTAGTAAGTTCAGTTAATTCAGAAAAGCGCTTGAGAGATTCATCAGGTAAAAATGAAGCCATGTGGACAAAACAGGTATTTATAAATAAAAGTTATGTCATATTCAAACTAGATACAGGGGCTGAAGTTAGTGTCTTGCCGCTAAACACTTTAAAGAAAATTGCACCAGAAGCCCAAATCCGTGAATCAAACATTTCATTGATACCTTATGGTGATTGTTTTAAAATCAAATGCTTAGGTGTAGTTAACCTAAATTGTTCTGTTAAGAATACTACACAAAATATGTCGTTTGTGGTAGTTGATGAAAAAAATCAAATGCCATTGTTAGGCTTGAAAGAATGCTTACGTTTAAACTTGAATAAAAGAATAGATTCAGTACAAAAAGAGAATTTTAAGAGTCTTGATGATGTAGTGAAACTGTACTCACAAGTTTTTGAAGGACTAGGGAAGCTTCCAACTCAACACCACATAACTTTAAAAGAAAATGCAAAGCCACACTTCAGTATCATTAGGCGTGTACCACTAGTGTTACATGAAAGATTAAAAACAAAGTTATGTGATCTTGAGGAAAAAGGAATAATTATAAAAGTAGATAAACCTACGGATTGGGTTCACCCGTTGGTTATTGTTGAAAAAACCAATGGAGACCTGCGGCTGTGCCTAGATCCAAAAGAATTGAATGATGTGATTCAGCGTGAGCATTTTTTGATTCCATCTGCAGATGAAATATCAGCAAAACTTAGCAATAAAAAGTATTTTACAGTGCTAGATATGAAAGACGGCTACTGGCAGATAGAATTGGATAATGCAAGTTCAGACTTGATGACATTTGGTACTCCATTTGGGAGATACCAGTTTACAAGATTGGCCTTTGGGATATGTTCAGCACCAGAGGTGTTTCAGAAAAAGAATTTTGAAATTTTTGGTGACCTTGAAGGTGTGGGTCTTTAGTTTGATGATTTAATTGTAACAGGGTCATCTAAGGCTGAACATGATCGAAACCTTAAAATAGTATTAGATAGAGCTTTAAAGTATAATTTAAACTTCAATAAGAGCAAGACACAATTTAAACAAAGTAGTGTTAAATTTATGGGTCAGATATTTTCTAAAGATGGTGTCAAAACAGACACAAATTATGTCAAAGCTATTGTAAACATGCCTACGCCACAGTGTAAACAAGATGTCCTAAGATTTTTGGGAATGGTTAAATTTGTTGGCAAGTTCATTTCAAATCTCTCAAAAGTATCTGCCCCACTGAGAAATTTGACAAGATTGGATGTTGACTGGCAGTGGACTGAAGACTGCCAAACATCATTTAATAATTTAAAACACTTGTTGACACATTCGCCAGTATTGGCATTTTTTGATCCAGAAAGAACTATTGAAATAGAGACAGACTCTTCTAAGGACGGCTTGGGAGCTTGTTTGCTACAAGACAGCAAACCTATAGCATTCGCATCACGAAGTCTGACAAAAACAGAACAACAATACGCTCAAATTGAGAAAGAAACCTTAGCTATTTTATTTGCAGTAAAGAAATTTCATTACTTTATCTATGGTTTCCCTGTAAAAGTACATAGTGATCACAAACCGCTAGAATCAATTTTCAAAAAGAGTCTACAGAGTATTTCACCTCGAATTTCAAGAATGAGGTTAAAATTTTTAAATTACAACTTGACAGTATCTTATAAACCCGGTTAATATATGTATATATCAGATACTCTTTCCAGAGCTTATTTAAAAACAGATCAGATTAAGTCTGATGCTGACATTGAATTTGCTGTCCATTCCATTGTCAACTCCTTGCCTATGTCAGAAGATAGAAAAAACCAATTTAGACAAGAAACTAACAGAGATCCACAGCTGAAAATAGTTTCAAACTTCATTGTCAATGGTTGGCCAACACAAAAGTTTAAAATTCCTGAGACGGTTAAGATTTATGAGAAACTTAAAGAAAATTTGTTTATTTGTGATGACCTAATATTTTTAGAAAATAAACTAGTAGTTCCTCAAACACTTAGGAAAGATATGTTAATATTATTGCACGAAGGACATTTAGGCATAGAAAAAACAAAAGCCCGAGCTCGCAAAATATTTTATTGGCCAGGATTGGCGATGGATGTTGAATCGTTTATAAAATCATGCAAGACGTGCGAAAAATATGCAAGGCAAAATCCAAAAGAAATGTTGCTGTCATATCCTGTGCCTAACAGACCTTGGGAACGGATAGCATCAGATATGTTTACGTACGGAGGCCAGAGTTATGTTGTTTTGTTCGATGCTTATTCAAACTGGCTTGAATTATTGCCCATTAGAGACAAAAGTGCTAATGCTGTAATTTCTCAAATTAAGGCTGTATTTGCTAGATTTGGATCACCTGATGTCCTTGTAACAGATAATGTTCCATATAATAGCGAGAAATTCAAAACGTTTAGTAGGAACTGGAATTTTACTCTTATTTTTAGAAGTCCAAATTATCCGCGATCAAATGGCCTAGCTGAAAAAGCTGTGTCAATTTCGAAAAATTTACTAAGGAAAACATTCGATGGAAGTAAGACTATAAATATTGAGTCCGCTCTATTAAATTACAGAAATTCACCCTTAAAAAACATGGGATACTCACCATCTCAGCTTTTAAACAGTAGGATCTGTAAGAGTAAGGTTCCAATTTCAGCAGATTTATTACAACCCAGTTTGTGCCAGAATGTCAGTGAAAAAATACAAAACAAACGAGATTTAAATGAAAAATATTATAATAAAAATTCTAAAATCCTAAAAAAATTGGAAAAAGATAGTAATGTGACAGTTTTTGATCATGTGAACAAGACATGGAAATCTGCTAAAGTAGTTGACATTCATGACACCCCAAGGTCATACATATTAAGTGATAAGAATGGTCAAACTATGAGAAGGAATAGGCATGACATTAGAGAGTCAGAGAACACATGTGAAATAACACATGAGATAGACATGGAACAGCATCGGGATAGCTCAGTCATGCGGCACATACCTTTTAATAGCGACTCAATGCCTCTTCTACCCCCAACATATGATAAAGGCAATCAAGAATCCAGTGACGTACCACAATGTGAATTGACCAATGTCAGACCAACCAGTCTAACCCAAAGTAAGTGCAATACCAGTACCACTCGTTCTGGTAGAATCATTAAAAAACCTGTTAAACTAGACTTGTAGTAAAGTTTGTTATTTAATAACTAGACTAAGAAAAAGAAAAGTGTATCTTAAAAAAGGGGATGTATAATATGGGCATAATCATAGGCAACCCAATATACTGAAACATGTGTATGGTGTTATCTAACTACATATACTGGCGGTATAAGAGATGCGCATGGTTGTGCCTGCAATCATCTGGTAGATAAACAACAAGTAAACACGTTCTTGTACGTTAATACAATTATAATAATAAAGTAGTATTATAAGTGTAAATGCTAGTGTATCATTTCATAGAGATACGATGCAGTGAAAATTTGAATGTGCTCTTTTTGATATAATTTTTTTGTGACGTCATCTGTTTCGCAGATATGACGTCAATTTTTCTAAATGGTTTTGAACACTTTAATCAATGTAAAAAAACAATATCAAGGCGTAAAAAGTATTAAATTAAGTGTTTAAATTGTTCGCTATTAACTTCTTATCACTAAGCAAGATTATTTTCAATTTCCTGCATTACTTGTTTTATCGTTAGTGGCGGGATTTGCCTTATTTCTATGGTAATCCTATTTGCAATTCTGCGATATTTCTCGGTTAATCAAAATAAACTTTAGATTTTATGTAATAACCGTACAAAAAAATCTAGAGGAGTTAGGCTTGGAGATCTAGCTGGCCATTCAATAAATTTTATGAAACAAAGTGGGGACAAGCCAAATTAGCAGTAATTGAAATTCCGTAAAAAATTGCACAGTAGGTAGTTAGGAGCCTCGGCAGAAGCGTAATACAAGTGCATGGCTTGAAGTAAGAGATATATATTTTTTTCCTCAAAATTATCCGTATGTAACATATCGTGAATTCAATGATCTGTATTAAAAAAAGCCGCTCTTTTCAATTGTACGGACAAAAGTAGGGGTTACCATTTGAAAAAAAAATTACAATAACGCCATATCTGCGAAACAGATGACGTTACACAAAATTTTCGATGTGCACATTTAAACTTATGTTCCACATATGTCTCAGCGATTTCTTTTGCCCCCTTAGGATTTTACGGAATTTGTTCCATTCTATGCTGACTCACTGGATATATATTAATGACATTTGGATATGTCAGACAATGTTTGAAAATTTCCTCAGAATTGGTAGTACTTATATTTTCGAAAACGGAAAACATAAAAAAGATTGATTGAGTGCAGAAAGTATTAATAACTTAGTTTGAGTTTGAGAAATAAATGCACAGGGTAGAGTTAAGGATATACAGATATGTTAATTAAGCAAATTGACCATTTTGGTATGTCAAAATTTAATTTAACAATGCCATGTTTACAAGTGTCAATTATACCACCTACTTTGGATAAACCTATAGTAATTGTGATTTGGACAGGTTGTTACCTTTTTTTAACGTCGGTCTATTTCCGCGACTATGGCCAACCACCGACTCCAGGTAGCAGTTTCACCCCACTATCCTGGAAATGTTGCCAAACCCCCGCCTTTCTGTAAGGAGGATAGCGATCTTTAACGTGTACGGCATCGCATGGGCACGGGACCGACGACTTTATGCCCCCTCTGACGGGCGGAACGTGCAGGCATCGGGCTTGCTCAAATTCAATGCCACAACCTCGATTGATGTTAATTGTACAGTATGTATTGAAAAAGTGAAAGAGTACCCCTGAGAATCGAACCCGGTACCCTTCGGTTCAGAGGCACACGTGCTTATCACTGAACCACCGAGGCTCTAAGTTGTTACCTTATTCGTCAAAATGTTATAATGTACAATTATTTCAATTTCCAAAATTATCAATCGATTTTGATAAAACTTGGCATGTGGGCTCCTTTCCTTAACAGCTTGGATGATTTCGTTAGCCAGCGCAATCAGAACAGTTCAAAAAATTAAAACTAAAAAAGTTGTATCTTGGAAAATAACAAAGTTATTTAGATCAAATAGACTGGTGGCAAATTGAGATTCAAATATAATGAAGCATTTAATAGAAATCTTTTAGAATTCGACCTGACCTCAGGCTTTTCTGAAATATCCGTTTCCTTAATAATAATTCATTTTATTCAAAATCATTGCCTTGTTTAAGTAAATCACCAGATTTTATTCTCAATAGTACCTACAGTAAATCGTAGTCATAATGAATGTGATAAAAACATATCCTCTACTTTAGACCTAAATCTCCCGACCCTTAAGTTAATCGAAATTTCTTCAGATTCAGATTTAATTTACTAAAATGTATTACAGAGCTAACGGATTACCTGAAAAATGTGTACACAATGAAAATCTAGTGATAGATTCTATACAAAATAATTGTATTAGTAAAAAATAAAAAAATAATTGTCTCAAAAAATAACCACACAGAAAGAGACTTCTTCTCTGGCTTCACAAATCCTTGTTTTCTCATATGCAACCGGTTGCCCTCTTTACGGCATCATAAAATACGAAACTGGTTGCAGAGAAGAAAACGAGCATTTGTGAGGCCAGAGAAAAAGTTTCTACGACTGTAATTAGTATAAAACGGTTTCAATAAGTAAGGGGGAACAACATTCAATTAATCGAAAAATAAATTCTAATGAGATGAGTCAAAACATGGAGAAACACTACTGTTTGGACTAATTTTTAACTAGAATCTTGATAGTAAGCGTATTTTAGATTTGATCTGACCAAAGTATGACATATAACGTGTGTTAAAGTAAGACAAAACTGACTTGTACGCTTGGGCAGCAGCTTTTTTGCAATTCTGTGTAATGATACTCGTTGCTCTTAAGTCTTTGGACGGGAAGGCAAAGTCTTCGGCCCCAAAATCGTAAACTAATGATACTCGTCAACCCATTTTACCAATAAATACTGCTACGATTTTTATAACTAACATGTGCTATACTATAGATAAATATATGCTCACTGAAACAACTAAAACAATGAGATAATTGTTATATTTAGCATGAGAACAGTAAAAAGTCTGGACGCAGCAAGTGCTTTAGGGTAGTGAATTTTCATGGAAGTGATCTGGCACCAAACATCTTTAAAATTAAATGCATATAACCTTTTTTCCTTTTAACCTAGAAATATAAATGTTAGCGTATACTTTACCTTTTATAACATTAACCTACTTACAAAATCAGGTTACCATACCATTTGTTTTCGAAGCTTAAAAAAAATCCGAAAGGAAACCCAAAATTTATTTATATTATATAGTTTATATATATATATATATATATATATATATATATATATATATATATATATATATATATATAAACATATAAAAATTGAAACTGACCCCGGATATGGGTTCTAGGGGTCCTAGTTGGCGCTCATTAATTATTTTTTTCTAAATTCAAAAATCGAGATCTTTCCATTACTGAATTTCTTCTACGAAAATTCACTAAAAGTAAGCAAATTTTAATATTTATAGACGGGCATAAGGTGTGGTTTAAAGTAGTGCTAGGGCAAAACACTTTCATATGGAGGCCGGCGTAACCGTAATTCGTTATACATAATAAATACATCTTACAAAATTTTCCACTATTGATTCTACTATCTGCATTGCTAATAACAATAATAAATGGCACTGCATAAATAACACCCTGCCACACACGAACTCTGAGCAGCTTGTGCGTGGGGAGGCTACATAGAAAAGGCACACACCTAACACAGTGGCAAAAACTAGGTCCACCGACTTTTGAACCCGGGTACTCCATGTAGCAGCCAAACACTCATTCCACTACACCACGGATGTGTATACGATATTTTGTGAATTTGAACTTCAGGTAACTCAATTCATTGCATTCTTCCTAAACATTAATAATTTATTGACGGGACAAATATATGTACCTAGCCGTTTATTTAGAAGAATTACAAGGCAATACATGGTAGGTACATAACGGAAAACTACCTAATGGTAGGAACGCTAAGGTGCCATAATTGATAACACCCTAGTTTACACAAAATGCCAACTCTGACAACGTCGCAAAGTTAGTTCTGGCACCTTTGTGTAAAACTACACTTGGTCCCACATACTTGTGGCACTTTGTGTTTTTATTCACGAAATTATATATTTGTGACAGACATGCCATAATCATGTTTCAGTTAATAACTAAAGAACTACGGTGTGTAACGCAACCAGAATTACATCAGTGCTTTCAGCTTGCCGTTCTCTATAAGCGCAGTATTCCAAATGCGATGGTACCGTAAATTAGGAAATAGATTGCGGTGCCACAAGGATTTCCAAACATGTATGTATGTGTGTGTGTGTGTGTGTTGTGTTTATTTTAAACTGTGGGGCATCAATGTCGCTCTTTAGATGAATCGAATAACTCTCAAGAAGTATTTTTTTCCATTTCATTTTTTTATTTCTGCGTGTTCAAATACGTTTCCACCCCATACCCTTTAAAAAGAAGACATTCCGATTCGATTTGCACTGTTTGAGAAATGATTACATCTTCTACTCAATCCAACATAGTGAGGGAAGTTTATGAATCGCCCTGAAACCGTATTACTGAAAATGAAAACAAGTTATAGAACCATCTATCAATACAAAAATATATCAGTGAGTTTTAATACAGAAAATAATCAACGAAAAATAAATGAATTAATAAAAAAATGCATACGAGTTTTAATACAAAAGGTGATCTATATGACAACCATTGACATCAAGACCCTCAATAATCTTCTTTGCAATCCAGAATTAGTGGCCTTTCGGATCATTTCTGGAGTGAGATTATTAAAAGCTTGTCTCACTTTAGCTTCCAGTTGTTTTCGGGAGTTTATTTGGCTGGAATAAACTTCATTTCTAATGTGACCTCATAAGAAGAAGTCAGGTCTTGTGATCTTGCAGGCCAAAGCCATGGACTGCCGGGTCCAATCCAACGGTCCTCAAACATTATTGTCAATTGCTGGTGTACAGCTGCCGTAGAATATGCTGGAGCACCATCTAACTGGTACCAGAATTTTGCATCAGCCAAACCAGTCAAGGTACCAGCAAGAACTTCACGAAGTATTCTAAGATACCTTTCTCAAGTCAACATTTTCTCGTAGTTATAGAACAAACTCGTCCATTTCCAATAATGGCAAAAACATTGAAACTGAATTCATACTGGAAATGCGCTTCACGCATAAAGTGAGGATTTTCATCGGCCCAGAAATGACATCGCTTCCAATTGATGATACCTTTTCTTGTGAATTTTGATTCACCCGTCCATAAAATACTATCTAACATACCTGAATCTTCCTGGATCCGTACCATCAACCATTCACAAAATGCAACGCTTCTAATGTGGTCACCCTTCCGTAATCTATGCACTGTCCTTTGGGCATATGCATGACATCCATACTTCGAAAGAATTCTTTGAATTGATCGAGTTAGTCTTAAATCTTCTACTGCCTGCCTGATGGTAGCATGTGGATAGGCCGTAAAATAACCCAACACATTGATTTCATTTGTTTCATTGCCGGTTATGTTACTTGAACGATTTCCATTTAAATTACCATTCCAGCTATTCCGAAAATTCCACTCGATTCTGGAGAACTTTGTCCTATTCATAGGTGGTAAAATTGAAATCTCTGATTGAGCAAGAGACACGTCCTACTCACGATTCTCCTGCATTCTCCGTGAATGTAAAATAAATTTAGAATGTTGTCAGCAGAATATTCTTCAACAAAATTTTCCATTTTGTACCTCACAATACTTTCAAAGAAATAGATCACTGTATTGCGATGACAACTAACAAGACTAATAATACATCTCTTTGACATAAGTATTCATATTATGTCCAAAGCCCACTCTCCGACTAGGTACATTCCCAATTTTGTAGTATATTACCGTTTTATTCATATTCCTTCTTATAACTCAGAAATAATTCAAGATATGTATAGGGAATGCTGATACAGATCGAAGCAGTATATCATTCCAAACGATATGCGTTGAAAATATACAGATACAAATATCCATTTGGGAAAAAATACTTTTTCGTGTTTGAAATAATCGATATTTGAACCTCGTTAAACAACACCCTGTATCATTTTTGTAATTTTTTCCACGATAAAAAAAATTCTGACCACTAGAACTATAGTTGCGCTAAGTTTCAGAACCATGACAGTAGGTATAGATGGTATGTTCTGAGCCCTCCACTTCCTCCACTTGGCCACTGTGCCGGCGCGAAGCGCCGGAGTGACGTCCTAGTAACGCCATTGGGTGGGGTCGGGGCGGAGTTTTTGGACGGAGCCCCACACCGTGGGGCGTAGCCCCGCCCCTTTTGGGCGGAGACCCGGCCCGCCCATTTGGACGGAGCCCCATACTCGACCACACCCCGGTCACATCCCGACCACGCCCCGACCACACCCGACCACACCCCGACCACACCCCGACCACACCCGACCACAACCCGACCACGCCCCGACCACACCCTAATCGGCGCGAAGCGCGGTAGGGAGTCATAGTGACATCACTGGACGGCGAGCCAATAAGGGGCAAACCTGGGCTGACGTAATCCAAACCTGAGGTGCCCCGCCCCGCCCCCTTTGGGCGGAGCCCCACCCCGTGGGGCGTAGCCCTGCCCCTTTTGGGACAGAGACCCACGCCGCCCACTTAGGCGGAGCCCCATACGCGACCACACATCGACACACCCCGACCACACCTCGACCACACCCGACCACACCCGACCACACCCCGACGACACACGACCACACCCCGACCACGCCCCGACACACCCCCGACCACGCCCCGACACACCCCCGACCACGCCCCGGCCACACCTCAACCGGCGCGAAGCGCGGTAGGGACGTCATAGTGATATCACTGGACAGAGAGCCAATAGGGGACAAACCTGAGATGACGTGATCGAAGATGACGTCCAATATGGCCGACCAGAATCGAAAAACGCGGGAAATTTAAATAACTTAACGACAGATGGCTCCACCTGTCAACGTAAGAGGACTCACCATTGTGTTTTTTGTTGGTGTGATGTACGCAAAAATGGCGGTTTGCGCATGCGCAAACATAACTTTTTCATTGGGCGGTGTAGAGGTATAGTGTTTGGTGTCACGTTACTCGCCTCGGCGAGTAGAATTTAAATATGAAAGTTTACGCATGCGCAAACCAACTTTGTAGTTTTTAAAGTTTAACCCCTACGTGTTTGGTGTCATGTTAATCGTCTTGATGAGTAGAAGCCAAATTAGGCAACATGGTTCCTGTCTTGATGAAATCGAAGTAAACAAACACCGGATGTTTGCGGTTTGCAAGTCTGAGCACGCTCGTAAGAGAAAGTTAGAATATGCGACTACCAGACATGTTTAATCAAGCAGAATTATCTAGATGTATGAGTATTCCGATTGTTCCCCTGTATGTTTTTCATTGAAAAACAAAAATACCAAAAAGACCTATCGATAGTTAATATCGTTGTTTCTCAACAACATACTCGTTTATAACCAGTTTTAAGATCATAACTATATATTATAGTATGTTTTAATACAATCAAAGATATTTCACTACCTATATGTTTTGATTTGATTAGAATTCCTATTTACATCGAAGCAGTGTAATAATTACAAGAGGGATATACCAAACAGCATTTATTAACTACAAAGTAGTGAGGTCGTCACAGGTCAATTTAACAATTGATAGGTGCATCTCATTCATGCAAAAATTTAAAAACAAAGGCTATTTTCCATATCTAATTTACTAAAGACAATAGCCAGATATGCGTGTATTGAAAACTGCATTGCATTGAAACGTATAAGTGGTCAGCACATTTAATCATAATTACAGTTAAAACATTATTATAGAGAAAATCATAAGTGATCGCAATAGATTTTTAAAGTTTACACAGAAGCCAAACAGAAAAATACAACCAATGAGAGTACATGAAGAGGGGGGAAGAGGGCAGCGAAACCTATTTAACAACAAAGCATGCAGCAATAAGGTTAGTTCAAAGCTAAATGTTGAAGATACTCGGTGTACGTAATTATAATTGTATCAACATGTTGTACGATGAGAGTAATGATTCTCGAGTCACAGATCCAGAACATAATAGAAAACGGTCTAATATAGAGGAAAATGATGGTCCTGAGAGTATCAAACCTGCTACTAACGATGTTTGTGAAGATTGTTATTGGGGTCAAATTGATGCAGCTCTGCGACAGAATATTAGTGAGATTAAGCAAGAAAGTAAAATGCTGCTAGAAACAAGGTATACCATTACTTCAACTCTAAGTGTTGCAATTGGTTTATCAAAAGCGGCCGGAGTGATTCCAATAATTAAAATTGTAAATACAAGTCTATATCCACCCTGTTGATGTCATCTCAGGTTAGACCCCTCCACCCTCTGACGGCAACGTCGGGTCGGAACAGCCACGCGCCACTTGGTGGATATAGACTTGTATCTACAATTTTAATTATTGGAATCACTCCGGCCGCTTTTGATAAACCAATTGCAACACTTAGAGTTGAAGTAATGGTTTACCTTGTTTCTAGCAGCATTCTACTTTCTTGCTTAATCTCACCAATATTCTGTCGCAGAGCTGCATCAAGTTGACCCCAATAACAATCTTCACAAACATCGTTAGTAGCAGGTTTGATACTCTCAGGACCATCATTTTCGTCTATATTATATATATATATATATATATATATATATATATATATATATATATATATATATATATATATATATATATATATATATATAATATATATATATATATATATATATATATATATATATATATATATATATATATATAAATATATATATATATATATATATATATATATATATATATATATATATATTGTTTGATACTTGCATCGTATCTCTATGAAATGATACACTAGCATTTACACTTATAATACTACTTTATTATTATAATTGTATTAACGTACAAGAACGTGTTTACTTGTTGTTTATCTACCAGATGATTGCAGGCACAACCATGCGCATCTTTTATACCGCCAGTATATGTAGTTAGATAACACCATACACATATTTCCGTATATTGGGTTGCTTATGATTATGCCCATATTATACATCCCCTTTTTTAAGATACACTTTTCTTTTTCTTAGTCTAGTTATTAAATAACAAACTTTACTACAAGTCTAGTTTAACAGGTTTTTTAATGATTCTACCAGAAGGAGTGGTACTGGTATTGCACTTACTTTGGGTTAGACTGGTTGGTCTGACATTGGTCAATTGACATTGTGGTACGTCACTGGATTCTTGATTGCCTTTATCATATGTTGGGGGTAGAAGAGGCATTGAGTCGCTATTAGAAGGTATGTGCCGCATGACTGAGCTATCCCGATGCTGTTCCATGTCTATCTCATGTGTTATTTCACATGTGTTCTTTGACTCTCTAATGTCATGCCTATTCCTTCTCATAGTTTGGCCATTCTTATCACTTAATATGTATGACCTCGGGGTTTCATGAATGTCAACTACTTTAGCAGATTTCCATGTCTTGTTCACATGATCAAAAACTGTCACATTACTATCTTTTTCCAATTTTTTTCAGCAAGTTGTAAAATCCTTTTCTTAACTTTTCTCTCTTGCTTACCCACCACATCCATCGTGCTAAAGTTAGTTGGTGCTACCTGCTGGTGTAATCACTCGTTAGAGCGATACAAGCTGTGTGGTGGTTTAAGGTATACTGACTCCGCCATGGTGCATGTCTTCTTCTTTATTATCACTATGTCGGTCTGTCTGTCTGTCATGTTAGACAGCTGTGTTAGACAGCTGTGTTAGACAGCTGTGTTAGACAGCTGTGTTAGACAGCTGTGTTAGACAGCTGTGTTAGACAACTGTGTTAGACAACTGTGTTAGACAGCTGTCTAAATCAGTTGTCTTAAACAGCTGTGTTAGACAGCTGTGTTAGATAGCTGTGTTAGTCAGCTGTGTTAGGCAGCTGTGTTAGACAGCTGTCTGTCCTGTCTATCATTGGTTATAACCAGTTAGATTATAATATATCTATCGAATCCTTTTCTATATCTGCCTTTGTGTACATCATTTTCTTTCACAATCACCAACACACCATATTTATTGTCTTTCCAGCATTGGCAGCATATATTTTTAAATTGTTTAAAGTCCATATCAGTGGTTACATGATCGTCGTACACATGTTTTAAATTGGTTTCATCTTCCTTGAATAACACAACATTTGCGTTGTCACGTACCAGATGTTTGGGTATTCGAGTATATGTTTGACAGAGATAGAATGAATCAATATTCTTGTGTCCTCCCGTACTAAAGTATGCTCTTATTTTATCTTGTTTGTCACAAGCTACATCATCAAATATAAACACAGAGTTGTCCAAGGCATCTCCCGGATCTAAGATTTGATCGTTTTCACTATACGGATAGAACCAACATCTTTTGCTGCATCCAACACCTCCTTTAACATCTTGTATTTCGGTTGATACAGAGACTTTGAATACACATACACGTTATCAAACTTTAAACCGTTTGCTTAAAACAATAAACTCAGCATGACATTTGTTTTACCACATCCACTAGGACCAAATATGATACATCGAACGGTGTTTGGAAAGATAGGACCATGCCTTAGCTGTTCTGCTGTATCTGTAACAACATCGTCTATATTTGTAATGAATAAGGCAGAAGCGTATTTGATGGTACGCATCTGGACTTGAACTAAACTATATATTTTGGTGTGTGTATATAAATATAGATGCAAGTGGGACGCACAGTCAGTATCAATGTTGGTGTCACAGAGTGAGGGTCGTTATTAACAAAGAAGGACGCAAGTTTTGCTAAAAAGTTGGAGCGTTACAAACACCATGAAAGTTAACAGAAAACTTGTTGCGGGTCTTGATGTAATCAGCTCTAAGCCAAAGAAGAAAGTTCCCTTTAAAAACATAATAAGTCTGATTGGGGAAGTTACAAAAAATAGAAACCTTATTCCAACAGAGAACGCTGTGTTTGATATAGCTCATGAAATCGTTAGAAACATTGGTGGGCGTAATAAAGTGCAGAAACCTCGAGTTATTCCAATACCTAAAAGCGAAGGCTTCCTTTCGCTGTTGCCTCTGATATTTGGTGGTCTGTCGGCACTAGGCGCTCTGGGTGGTGGTGCTGCCGATATTGCTAAAGCCGTGAACGACGCCAAGTCTGCGAAACAGAAACTGGAGGAAGAAGAACGTCACAACAAAACAATGGAAGCCATCGCGATGGGTAAGAGAGGCAGTGGTTTGAAATTTAAGCCAAAATGCAAGAGACTGGGTAAAAGCTTGTATCCCAAGAAACAACGCTCCGGTTATGGGTTGTATCTGCAAAAGCCAAAAACTAAAGTGTTTACCAGCAAGACCTCTGACAAATGTAGATCTTGTCAAGTTTGCTGGTAAAATGAAAATCCCATATTTTAGAGGTGTATACATGCGAGATGACCTCAGAATGGACCCCGTAAAAACGAATCGTATATTATGAATTTGCAAACACACGAGGAGCCGGGCAGTCATTGGGTTGCTGTGAGGAAACGTGGCGACATCGTCGAGTACTTTGACTCGTATGGAAACTTGAAGCCTCTTGTGGAGCTACAACGTTAACTTAAAGACTATTCCATATTGTATAATCATGATGTGTATCAAACATATAATACTTTTAAGTGTGGTCACTTGTGTTTAAAATTGTTGCATAAAAGACTCAAAGAGTAGCCTGTGTGTATCAGTCATGGCGCACACCTTCGTGCTGAAAGATAGCAGCTTCCATCTATCGTCAGACTACCATCCACCAATTGCTTTGGATGGTGGTTATGATGTTGCTTTGACAGGCTTTCACACCTACAACAACATACCTAACATCTATTAACGTAAAAACAAATTTCATGTAAAAGAAGGAGCTGGTTGGCGGACCATCACGATAACCACTGGTGCATAAGAAATAACACACTTGGAGGAGTTACTTCAAAATGAGCCTGTTGGTGCTACAGCAACACACGAACAAAAGCAGCACGCTCTGATTCTGACACCTAATCCGAATACCATCAAATGTAAACAAAAGTGTTATACAAATGTCAGTTTTGAATTTGATGGTTCGATTGGGCGAATGTTGGGCTTTTCAAAACAGGCTCTTCAACCGGACATCTTTTATGAATCTGATTTACCTGTTGAAATAGTGGATGTTAGACAGATTCGCATCGAAACTAATATTGTGTCTGGTTCCTATTATAACGGAGAACCCTCACATACGCTGTATGAGTTTGCTCCGATGGTTGATCCGGGCTACGCAATCGGCATAGAACTTAAAAATTTAATTTACCTGTCGGTGAACAAGCAAGAGATTTCCAATATAAGCATCGACATCGACATCGTCGATCAAGATTCAGTTCCTGTCAACTTTCAAGATGAATAGAATAAAGTGTTATACAAATGTCAGTTTTGAATTTGATGGTTCGATTGGGCGAATGTTGGGCTTTTCAAAACAAGTTCTTCAACGGAACATCTTTTATGAATCTGATTTACCTGTTGAAATAGTGGATATTAGACAGATTCGCATAGAAACTAATATTGTGTCTGGTTCCTATTATAACGGATAACCCTCACATACGCTGTATGAGTTTGCCACGATGGTTGATCCGGGCTACGCAATCGACATTGCACCTAAAAATTTAATTTACCTGCCTGTGAACAAGCAAGAGATTTCCAATATAAGCCACGACATCGTCGATCAAGATTGAGTTCCTGTCAACTTTCTAGGTGAAAAGGTGTCTGTTCGCTTGAAACTTATAAAGGTTGCTTAGCATGTTGGTCTTTAAAGATATAAAAGCAAGTGCACCCACCAAAACAAATTCAGTTGAGGCAGACAGTTCAAAGGGTACACTTCGTCCCGATAATATTGAGTTCCTGAAAAGCCCGGGCTATCATGTCGTCAAAACTAGAAATATTCAAATACCCCGTGTTTGATGATGCCATCGATCGCGAAGAACTGCGCTTTTACTATTCACGAACTAAATCGTTTGGTAGCAGCAATGAAATTGAAATAACCATCAATCAGCAAGATGCGTTCGTATGTCTGGCCGAGTCAGCTCTAATAATCGAAGGTGCTCTGGAACCTTTAGCAGTACAAAACGCCAATGGTGAGTCTTATCTGTCAAATAATGGAGGAGCTGCTCTGTTTGAATCGATGACCTATGAGTTAAATAACAAGGAGGTGGAACGAGTACGAGACCCATACACCACAACAACCATCAAAAGTCTGCTATCCTTCAGTAACAGTGAGCCAAATCTCTTATCAATGCCGGACTGAATGTGTCGTCGGAGCACATCACCTTAAACGATAACAAGTTTCACATGCTCATACCTATTTGTTTCCTCTTCAGTTTCTTCCATCATTTCAAATGAATTATCTGTGGCAAACATACTTTCCGATTTACAAGAGCTCGAAATGATTCCAATGGCTATTACAGCACAGGTACGTCACGAGCAAAAATTACCGTAACCAATATGTTTTTAAAGGCAAAACATGTTATTCCCAATGATACAATTAAATTGGAACTGAGGAATAAAATAGCAAAAGACACGTACATATTTCTCGCATATCGCAAATGGGACATATATGAGCTACCATCACTCAGAGACATCAACAGAGATGTGTGGGCTGTTAAAACTGCAACAAACTTGGAAAGACCTCGATATGTGATTATAGCCTTTCAAACAGATCGCAAAGATAACGTAAGCAAGAAAGCAGACTTTTTCGATAACATTGGTATGGTGGATCTCCGAGTGTTTCTAAATTCAGAATGCTACCCTTATGAATCCATGCATATAAATTTCGAGACATCCAAATATGCTGAAGCCGATCAGGTGTATACAGATTTTCAAAAAAGCTTCTGTTATAAAAACATGTCGGAGCCTATCTTGATTTATGACGAGTTTAAAGACCGAGCTCTATTTGTGATCGACTGTCAACACCAGAACGAGTCGGTCAAGTCGTCAACGGTGGAGTTTATGAGCCGAGCAAATTTCCCCAATAACACACGGGCTTACTGTTTAGTTATTCACGACAGTGTATTTGGAATATAAACCTCTAACGGGCATCGTTAGAGACATTATGTAATAATAGTAACCATGTGACTTATGTATCAATATGTACAGCCATTATCTAATAATGAAATTTTCTATGTCACTATGTATCACTATGTACAGCCTAGGGTTGTACCCTCAATAAATTCTTTATTGTATGTAAATCAATTGTTTGTTAACACAGCTGTCTAAGACAGCTGTCTAACATGACAGGCAGACAGACAGACATAGTAGTAAATAAGAAGAAGACATGCACCATGGCGGAGTCAGTATACCTTAAACCACCACACAGCTTGTATCGCTCTAACAAGTGATTAGACCAGCAGGTAGCACCAACTAACTTTAGCACGATAGAGGTAAGCAAGAAAGAAAAGTTAAGAAAAGGATTTTACAACTTGCTGAAAATATTCGAAAAAAACATTTAATGCATACGCTTAACAGAGCTGAGAATGATGATGCTCTGCAACGTTTATATCAACCAAATGTTGAACCGCTAAGTGAAATATCTAAAAACACATCAGCAGCAGCCACCAGTGGCTGAACAAATCAAAGAAGAAGTTGATATACCAGAAACGAAATCAAAAGTTGAGTTCCTTAAAGACCATGAAGTTTTTGAAGCCGAACCATGTGAGGAGACAAGTCCCGATGAGGATATCCCAACATTTGAAGAGCTTGAGGCAGATCTACAAACTGTCACAACCAACCCAGCATATCACGAATTTTTGGAGCAATATCCTGAACGAGTTCGATATTATATTAACAAGTATTTTACTAAACCACCGAGACTTGCTACCATTGATCAAACGTATGGTGCTCGCTACGCTAAAGATACTGGTAGCTGGAGTCTTGGCAACAAACGCTTATACTTTACTGATGATGACATTCGACTGGGTCAAATGAGATATCCACAAACACAAGGTCTGCTAGAATTGATATTTATGAAAACACCTAGGGAGTAGATATAAGCAGGTTTAGTGAAACCATTGCCCATGTATTTCTTATGGGGATTATCGTTAGCTTCCGTGACCTTGAAAAACTGGTTGTCGTTCTCGCCAGTGTAGTTCTTATGGAGTGATTTGACCTTGACAACATGTCCGGATCAGTCGTCTGATGACGTAATGATCTGACTAATTAAAAATTAAGCTTTTTTTGTAAGATTGGGGTGGGGGGTTTCTCCCCAGTGTATTTCTTGCAAACATTCCAAAGTGTAAGGGAATTTTTTTTTTAAGCCACATGGAGCAGGTGAGTGTCGAACCCGGGACATTCAGATGGGAGGCAACTATGCTAACCACTGAGCTATAGAAGCACTTATTACTTTATTGTTTTAGGTTAGTATATATACGACTTTTAATTAAAACAAACCATACATGTAACATATTTAAATTTTTTGTTATTATTAGACAAATGGACGATTTACAAAATAAGAATTAATATGTTTTTATATTATATAAATATTAAACATAAAGCAAACGACCTCGAACGTAATAATTAGTTATCGGATTTCGCATAGTGTGTTTCGAACGCTACAATTGAGAGGCCGCGCTTCCCACCTCTTGTGTTATTTTATATAATTAAAAACAAACCATGTAACATATTTTAATCTTTTGTTATTGGATGATTTATATAAATAAAATGCAACTAAAAACAAATGCTAATATATTTTAAGCTTTTGTTATTGTTTTGATATTATATAGCATAAAGCAATATTCGTTGTTATTAAAAAATTAGCCAAATGGGTAGGTAGGTTCTATGAATAACACATAGAGGTCGTAAGCAAACAAAAAATACGAAGAATGGTTGGTTACAGGTTCAATTGCAAGTTTTTAGTATTAAGCCCTAAGTGTGAGGTATTCGGATTAGGAAAAAAGATTTTCAAAATTCAGCTTATGAGCAATTTTAGGAGGGTGAAGCACTCAGAAACAATGGTTACAGGTTCAAATCCTAATGTGTGCAAGTTTTTAGTTTTAAGCCCTAAGTGTGAAGTATTAGGCTTAGGAAATAGATTTTTTTTAATTAGTATACGAGTAATTTAGGAGGGTAAAATACTCAGAAACAATGGTTACAGGTTCAAATCCTGATGTTTACAACTTGTTTAGTTTTATTATGTGTGAGGTATTCGGTTTAGGAAGCATATTTTATAAAATTGGCATACGAGCAATTTTAGGAGGGTAAAACGCTCAGAAACAATGGTTACAGGTTCAAATCCTAATGTGTGCAAGTTTTTAGTTTTAAGTTCCAAGTGTGAGGTATTAGGCTTAGGAAATAGATTTTTTTAAATTAGCAAACGAGTAATTTAGGATGGTAAAACACTCAGAAACAATGGTTACAGGTTCAAAACCTGATGTTTTATGTAAGGTATTCGGATTAGGAAAATAGATTTTCAAAATTTAGCTTATGAGCAATTTTAGGAGGGTGAAGTACTCAGAAACAATGGTTACAGGTTCAAATCCTAATGTGTGCAAGTTTTTAGTTTTTGCTTTAAGCATTATGTGTGAGGTATTAGGCTTGATGAATGGAATACAAAATACGATAGACACATGCGCAGACCAACTTTTAGAGTTTTTGGTCTAAACCACACATGTTTGATATCATTTTACTTGGCTAGATGAGTAGAATTCAAAAAATAACATAGGTGCATGTGCAAACCAACTAGAAATCATTTAGAAGTAACTAACAACTCAAAATGAATGTCTTGAAGTGTAGACTTTAATTGTTGTAAACCAACACGTATCTACCATTTTATAGTAATCTTAGCCATGTGATCACTCAAACTAATTGTTTTGAGGTGTAACTTTGAAGTTTTATTTGCTTTCAAACATTCATATTCTGAGCCAGTTTACCTAACAAAGTAAACTAAATTGTTTGAGAAGCAACCTTCAATTTTTCATAAACACTCAAACCAATTGTCTTGAAGTATAGCTTTTCAAGTTTTATTTGTTTTCAAACATTTATATTCTGAACTAGTTTACCTAACAAAGCAAACTAAATTGTTTGAGAAGCAACCCTTAATTTTTCGTTAACCAACACGACTCTAGCATTTCATAGTAATCTTAGTCATGTGACCACTTAAACCAATTGTCTTGAAGTATAGCTTTCAAGTTTTATTTGTTTTCAAACATTCATATTCTGAACTAGTTTACCTAACTACACAAGTTGAATATCTTGAAGAGTAGTCTTCAATTTTCATAAAACAACAGGTCAATCATTTCAGAGTAGTCTTAACCATGTTACCACTCAAACCAATTGTCTTGAGGTGTAGCTTTCAAGTTTTATTTTGTTTTCAAACATTTATATTCTGAACTAGTTTACCTAACTACACAAGCTAAATGTCTTAAAGAGTAGTCTTCAATTTTCATAAAATAACAGGTCTCTACCATTTCAGAGCAATCTGAGCCATGTGACCACTCAAACCAATTGTCTTGAGGTTTAGCTTTCAAGTTTCGTTTTGTTCTCAAACATTCATATTCTAAACTAGTTCACCTAACTATACAAGTTGAATATCTTGAGAGTAGTCTTCAATTTTCAGAAAATAACAGGTCTCTATCATTTCAGAGTAATCTTAACCATGTGACCACTCAAACCAATTGTCTTGAGGTGTAGCTTTCAAGTTTTATTTTGTTTTCAAACATTCATATTCTGAGCTAGTTTACCTAACAAATCAAATTGAATGTCTTGAAGTGCAACACCCAATTTTTCGTAAATCAACTCGTCTCTGCTATGTTAGAGTAATATTAGACATGTGACCTGTTAAACTAGTTGTCTTGAGGTGTAGCTTTTTATGTGTGTATGTAATTTAAATTTGGATAGTGTAAAAATTAAAAAACTTAGTTATCTAAAAAATAAGAAAACTAAAGAGTTGATTGTCTATTACAACAGTCAGCTAAAGGAAGATTTATGGTATCGGAATACCGATACCCTAAATATTTCGACCGAAGAAGCCTACTTAGAGTCATCTCCAGGGGGCCGGAATACCGATGCCCTAGAAGTGGCGGAGGCAACATCTTAATTAACACCAACAACCGCTACATACCTGGTAAACATTGGCGGAACGCAGATTGAAAACGACTCGCTATCTGGTACATATGTTTGCAAAGATTTGATTCTAAAGATGTACCGGAAGCAACATCTCAATAAACACCAACAACAACGTAGGATATCCGATCATTTCTATGAAAAGTGCAAACAAATTATTTTTTGATTTTTTCATAAGCAACTAAAAACTAAAGAGGCGATTGTATATTACAACAAGCTAGTGTCACATCTAGAGTCATATCTAGATGTGGTGGAAGCAACATCTCAATTAACATCAACAGCAGCCACATACTTGGTGAACTTTGGTGGAGCACCAGTTGAAAACAACTCAATATCTGGTACATTTGTATGTAAAAATTTGATATTAAATTTGGCTTGTTGGATATCCATTCATTTGTACAACCAACCAACAAACGTTTAGAGGTGTAGAGATAGCAAGCTACCTACAAGTGGTCCCTCTGAATCTATAATGTTAATGATGTGTTAAGAGATTGAATTGAGACAACCTGTTAGACAACCTGTTAGACAACCTGTCAGACAACCTGTCAGACAACCTGTCAGACAACCTGTCAGACAACCTGTCAGACAACCTGTCAGGCAACCTGTCAGACAACCTGTTAGACAGCTGTTAGGCTGTTAAGATATTTAGCGTGTATAGTTAGGTAAACTAGTTCAGAATATAAATGTTTGAAAACAAAATAAAACTTGAAAGCTACACCTCAAGACAATTGGTTTGAGTGGTCATATGGCTAAGATTACTCTGAAATGATACAGACCTGTTATTTTATAAAAATTGAAGACTACTCTTCAAGACATTTAGCTTGTATAGTTAGGTAAACTAGTTCAGAATATAAATGTTTGAAAACAAAATAAAACTTGAAAAGCTATACTTCAAGACAATTGGTTTGAGTGTCCACATGGCTAAGATTACTCTGAAATGGTAGAGTCGTGTTGGTTAACGAAAAATTAAGGGTTGCTTCTCAAACAATTTAGTTTGCTTTGTTAGGTAAACTAGTTCAGAATATAAATGTTTGAAAACAAATAAAAATTGAAAAGCTATACTTCAAGACAATTGGTTTGAGTGTCCACATGGCTAAGATTACTCTGAAATGGTAGAGTCGTGTTGGTTAACGAAAAATTAAAGGTTGCTTCTCAAACAATTTAGTTTGCTTTGTTAGGTAAACTGGCTCAGAATATGAATGTTTGAAAACAAAATAAAACTTCAAAGTTACACCTTAAAACAATTAGTTTGAGTGGTCACATGGCTCAGATTGCTCTGAAATGATAGAGACCTGTTATTTTATGAAAATTGAAGACTACTCTTCAAGACATTTAGTTCGTGTAGTTAGGTAAACTAGTTCAGAATATAAATGTTTGAAAACAAAATAAAACTTGAAAGCTACACCTCAAGACAATTGGTTTGAGTGGTCACATGGTTAAACTACTCTGAAATGATAGACCTGTTGTTTTATGAAAATTGAAGACTACTCTTCAAGATATTCAACTTGTGTAGTTAGGTAAACTAGCTCAGAATATGAATGTTTGAAAACAAATAAAACTTGAAAGCTATACTTCAAGACAATTGGCTTGAGTGGTCACATGACTAAGATTACTCTGAAATGCTAGAGTCGTGTTGTTTACGAAAAATTGAAGGTTGCTTCTCAAACAAATTAGTTTACTTTGTTAGGCAAACTGGCTCATAATGTAAATGTTTGAAAGCAAATAAAACTTCAAAGTTACACCTCAAAACAATCGGTTTGAGTGATCACATGGCTAAGATTACTCTAAAATGGTAGATACGTGTTGGTTTACAAAAATTGCATTCTACACTTTCAGACATTCAGTTTGACATATTAGGTAAACTAGCATGAATGTTTCAAAACAAATAACTGTTCTTTTCTTAGAGTTGTACTTTATAACTCTTGGTATTATTAAAAAAAAATTAAATTAGTGTTACTTGAATAGACTTAAGATACATAATAAAAGAATGTTAGCAGAATGAACTGTAAGTATACAAATTAAATTTAAGGGGTTATATGGATACCATGCTGCTCTAAAAAGCGAATGACATGTGATGACTTACAGTCTTGAAAGCTACACCTCAAACCAAATGATTGGACTGGTCACATGGTTGCGTTTACTCTGAAATGATGGAAAGTGAGCCGGTTTACAAAATTTTAAAAGTCCACACTTCAAGACATTCAGTTTGAGTTGTTAGTTACTTCTAAATGATTTCTAGTTGGTTCGCACATGCACATGTTATTTTCTTTTTGAATTCTGCATACTGAGCCGAGTAAAATGATACCTCACACTTGTCCTCTAAATCAAAAACTGAAAAGTTGGGTTGCGCATGAATATAAACAAAAAAATGAACTATACACATCAAGACGTTTGAAATGATACCCGACAAGTGACTTCTAACCCCCAAAACTAAAAAAGTTGGCTCGCGCATGCGCATATGATAAATTTTTGTATTCTCTTCATCGAGCCAAGTAAAATGATATCAAACATGTGTGGTTTAGACCAAAAACTCTAAAAGTTGGTCTGCGCATGCGTATATATTATTTTTTAATTCTGCTTGCTGAGCCGAGTAAAATGATACACACACTTAGGGTTTAAATTAAAAAAACTAAAAAACTTGCACACATTAGGATTTGAACCTGTAACCACACATGCACACCATTGATTCTGAGTTTACTGTTTAGTTGTTCATTACCCCTTCGTATTTGTTTGTCGCTACCATATTAAGGGGCATTTATCAGGAATCGAACCTGTATCTCTTTCAAATAAAAACAAAAATATTAGACTATTACTTTTAGCCGGTCAGACCGACTGTGTGTTGATTGCATATCTTCTTACTTTTACTTCAAAACCTAAGTTTGATGCTCCATTGTTTCTGGGTGTTTTACCCTCCTAAAATTACGCATATACTAATTTAAAAAAATCTATTTCCTAAGCCTAATACCCCACACTTAGGACTTAAAACTAAAAACTTGCATACATTAGGATTTGAACCTGTAACCATTGTTTCTGAGCGTTTACACTTACTCAATTACTATTTGGTTTGCTCGTATGCTAATTTTTAAAATGTACTTCCTAATGATACCTCATAATAAAACATCAGGAATTGAACCTGTAACCAACCATTCTTCGTATTTTTGTTTGCCAACGACCTCTGTGTGTTATTTATAGAACCTACCCATTTGGCTAATTTTTTAATAACAACGAATGTCAATTGCTTTATGCTATATAAGATCAAAACAATAACAAAAGCTTTTAAAATGCTATTTTTTGAAATCTACTTCCTTAAACCCTCACACATAATAAAACTAAACAAGTTGTAAACATCAGAACTTGTAACCATTGTTTCTGAGCTTACGACCTCTGTATGTTATTTTTAGAACCTACCCATTTGGCTAATTTTTGAATATCAACGAATGTTCAATTGCTTTATGCTATATAATATCAAAACAATAACAAAAACTTTAAATATGTTAGCGTTTCTTTTTAATTGCATTTGATTTATATAAATCATCCAATAATAATAGCAAAAGATTTAAATATGTTACATGGTTTGTTTTTAATTATATACAAACAATAAACAAGAGGTGAGAAGCGCGGCCACTCAATTGTAGCGTTCGAAAAACACTATGCGAAATCTAATAACAACTAATTATTACTTCACCTAAGACTTAGACCGAAGACTAAAAATTTAGGTTTTCGCATGCGCAAACCCATTTTTTGAATTCTACTCGCCACTTTTTGCAAAAATAAATCAAAATGGCGGAGCCTCCTCTTTCAACAGGTGGCGCCAACTACCGGCTAAAATTTTAAATTTCCCAGTTTTTCCACCTCCGGTCGGCCATCTGGGCCGCCATCTTGGATTACGTCATCTTAATTTGTAGATTACGTAATCCTCAATACAACCGCCATATTTTTTACGTCATACGCATGCTCAGTAGCGGGAGGCGGGAGGCGGGAGGCGGAAGGCGGCTCCAGAACCCCTCACCTATACCTACTTATACCTTTCATTCTCGTATAGCGCGAAGCAGATTGCTTATGTGTCAGACCTAACCTCAAATTAACACGTGGGTGAGCCCATAACAAACATTCAGCTAGCCACGTCCTAACCTAACAAACACACATGTGTAAGCTTAACCTAAGAAACGCATTCGGCTAGCGGGTAGCCGGCATAAGCTAACAAACAACACATGCGGCTTGTGTCTTCCACTCTCGGCAAGCGGGTAGCAGCCATCTGTTCAACACGTGTGTATAACCACATGGCGGCAACTTGGGTCCTGACAGCAGCAGCCATCTTGGAACATGTGAACTGACAGGTCACCCGCGACCAGATGGCAGATTGCTGTAGCGGACATCTTGAACCTACCAACGGCGGCCATCTTGGAACATGTGACGTCAGCAGATGCCAGGTTACCCGCCATCTGTTAACGCATGCTCACAAGGCTATTTCTCAGGTTACCGTTACCCGCCATCTGTTAACGCATGCTCACATGGCGGCATGCGGGAACTTGGAACCTAACAGTTGACTCCCGCCGTCGTGACGTCATCTGTCAACGCATCCGCAGAAAAGTGGAGGGGTGGGCCAGGGTGGCCGGCTATCTACTGCTGTTTGTTTCTTTTGTTGCGGGTTGTTGTCCGTAAACAATATCTTTGACCCGGCGCCAAAGAAAAAAATCCAAGGGTGTTAAGTCAGGTGATTGAGGTGGCCACGCTACAGGCCCTTCTCTTACGATCCACCGTTCAGGCTACAGGTTATCAATGAGATTACGTGCTTCCAGCGAAAAATGACTTAGACAACCATCCTGCTGCATCCACATTGACTTTCGTGTATTGAGCGAGACGTCTTCCAGATGTTGACAGGGACTTTGTCGACGAAGTCAGTGTACAAATTCCAGTTAGAATGCCATCGATAAAGTAGGGCCCAATATCTGGCACCCGATTAGGCCACACCGTGTGTTGAACTTCCCTTTGCTTTTCAATAAAGCCTCATCGGTCCAGACAATCGATCGATGGAACTCAAGTTCTTTGGTTAATAGCCATTAGCAGAAATCGATACGTTTTTAGTAACCCCGCGGTTCAAGCGCCTGTTGCAGGTTAATGTGATAGGGATGATAATAATTATCTTTTAAAATCCTGCATATTGACATTTGACTCACATCGAAATCAACCGCGATCTTCCTGGTTGAAATATGGGGTTCATAGCAATAGCAGCCACAATGTCAGGTGTTATTTCGTATCTTACCGGCTGCCTAATCTGCTGATTCGTATTGTGTAGGGCTTGAATTTGACCAGTTGTGAGATTGACGAACGCGGTCAGGGCACCTCCCTGCATATATTCGTTCGGCTTCTCTGTCATTTGAAGACATTCGCCTAACACCATGAGCATTTCGAAACCTTCCTCGTTAGAAAGCATATTTGCCTTGTCAAAAATGACACTTAACTGATTTCACGCAGTAACTAGATGATTGATAATGTTTGACAGCAATGTCTAGTGGTGCCATTTCCATGTTCACAGCTGATATTTGTTTGGTAGATACTTGTTTTTGTTTTTTGAAAACTAGGAATTTGGGAATCAAGGTAACATACACTTTAAATATTTATGAACGCTTACATTTTCTGCCGTCTTGTCGCCCAACACACAACAGCCATGTCCTTGTCGTTGGGTCTGGTTTGTGTTAAGAGCAGTTAAAATTTATTTTCAAGGTTAACGGTAACATCCATCGGGAAAGCGGTTCGGATAAAAGTTTCTTATTTTTTACATATAACCTAAATATGTAATAAAAAATACCATGTTCCACCAAGAATACAAAATTTAGGTCAGAAAGACCCATTGGTTGACCAGACCTAACTGGCCGTGTGTACGCTGACTTCGTCGACAAAGCTCCCTGTCAACATCTGGAAGACGTCTCGCTCAATACACGAAAGTCGATGTGGATGCAGCAGGATGTTTGTCTAAGTTATTTTTCGCTGGAAGAACGTAATGTCATTGATAACCTATACTCTGGACGGTGGATCGTAAAAGAAGGGCCTGTAGCGTGGCCGCGTCGATCCTCTGACTTGACACCCTTGGATTTTTTTCTTTGGTGCCGGGTCAAAGATATTGTTTACGGACATCAACTCACAACAAAAGATGATGTGAAGATGCGAATCCAGGAAGCCTGCCAGTCGTTGAGCGACGTAGAGTTCTTGCGAACAACCGACAGCGTTTGAAGACGGATCCAGGAATGTGTGAATTAAGGTGGCAGACACTTTGGACATTTACGAACGCTTGCATTTTCTGCCATCCATTCTCCCCACGCACAACAGCCACGTCCTGGTCGTTGGGTCTGATTTGTGCCAAGAGCAGTTAGCATTAATTTTCAAGGTTTGCGGTGACCTCTATCGGGAAAGTAGTTCAGATGAAAGGTTCTTAATTTTACATGTAACCTAAACCTGTAATCAAAAATAGAGTATCCAGTAGGCTAACAAACGACTGGTACGGGTGGTCTCATTCACCCTGTATATATATATATATATATATATATATATATATATATATATATATATATATATATATATATATATATATATATATATATATATATATATATATCTAACCGATAACTCAAAAAATACTTCACTGATTTGGTAATTACCTTTATTTTGCTAATGGCTTGGATGAGTTTGTTCATCAGATCTTGGCGCCCAATTTGTCTAAACAAAAAAAAATTTAAACGAAATATCTTAAGTTGTTTAAGTGATTTTTTTTGAAGTGAGCGAAAATTTACAATTTTTAAGTGTTAATCAAAGAAAAATACAGTTATTCTAAATTAATATGATAATAATCCTCGACGTCACTTCAGAGTCTGTATTGAAGTATCTACATTGTTAGACAAAGACAGATGACGTTGCCTGTACTGCTATGCTATTAGATAAATCGTGGATAAAAAACAATGGAAGGTACACTATTGCAACATGTCAAAATGTAGAACATTGAGAGATGTACGACAGGGACGCCATCTCGCTGCAAAACCAGGTAGTATGTCGTCACGACAGCTCTAGTTAAGACAAAATGTTATAGATAGAGACTGTGTACAACGTGTGATATTTTACAACTGACATTTAACTAACCCCACTTAGTTAAAACATGGATATAAATATTGAAAATAAATATTGGACGATGGTTATAAATGAAAATTGTGAGCTAATGACTTAAGACAACACAATTTTGCGTAAAATAGAAGATCAGTATATCAGTAAATCATATTCTAAGGCAATGTTAACACTCGGTTTTTAATGTTTCTTAATTGAGCCACGACAGGACTCCTTAGACATCATTATTATTGTATAACCGGGGGAAATAACCAATGCATTATGTAGTAATGGCAACAGTGTTGTCATTTTTATAGTTTGTCTCCGTGCGGAAGACAATATTTGTTAGATTCGTTGTGTTAAATTTAGTACCACGGGAGTCAAAGTTCTTTGCATGTATCAAGACCTGCTGACAAAATGATAATGGTACCTTCTGATAGATAAGTTACTAGATCCATCATTTTCATTATCCATGATTTCGCAGATTAGTTGGTCAATATATTTTTTTAAATAAATAGCACTTTAAAGCGTATTTCTGTATTTCTCAAATTATATGTTTCAAACAGTACAGTCTGCCGCCTAACATTAGACATACCTACGTTTGTTAACCAATCAAGCCTATCGAGCTTAATTTACAAGCTGCGGTAGACCGGATTTCAGTGTAGTCTTGGGCAAAAGCTAGGTTCATACACTCGCGGATTGCAAAATCGCCGCGAAACGTATTCCTGTTGATTTATTAAAAATAATCTCGTAAAACTGTTGTTTTTTATTATATTTTATAAATGTGTTTTATGAATTTTTGTGCGCATACAGTGCTACGACTACTCGCTACTAAGTACCAGAAAGGTGGAAAACACCACAATTCCCTCAATAAGTAGCGAAGGACTAAGTAAAGCTTGAGCAGAGAGACATCTCAGAGGGGTTCGGATGTTAGCTTAACATTCTGAGTTTAATAAAGTCTTAGAGACTTCAGTTAATAAGCGCCAGCCACTAATCCGCAACCCGTGGCAAGGTCAGGATCTCATTTGTACCTAAGAGGGGAACTATGATGGCTCAGTGACTTAAAATCAATATCACAACGCACAAGGTGCGAGAAAAACAATCAAACACGGTACTGCATAACCAGATGAGTTATCAGCACTATAATACATTTGTAATCAACAAACGTTAGCTCAAGCAACACAAACACAAGCAATGGTATGGTCAGTAGATAATAATTCTAGATATAATATTGACCGATATATTCACAAATTCATTGACAGCGGTAGCATAAGAATTATGCTACGATAAAAACAATATGCTGTATGGTAATAGGGACCGATATAAATACAGTTAGGTCCATCTACTATATGGGTAACCACTGGTAGTTAATATCACCAGCTATTAATTAACATCAGCTGTTCAATGACTGGTCCGTGAGCTCACTAACCATTTGCATATGGTATAATAACCTAATCAGGTTCAAATGGTCTGCCTGAAGGGCCTAAACAATGAAATTAACGTTCGAAATTAGTGTTACCTACTTAACAAGTCAGCCACACATACAGAATTAATTTGTAAGAAACGTGAAGCGCGTCTCACAAGGTAAACAATAATAAACTTCACTGGCTGGTTGAGGTTGGCTTAATTAAACACTAGTGAAGCCTCTTCGTGGAGTTTATGTCCTTATGACCAACAATCACAGTTAGAGGCCCTATAGGTCAGTAATCATAAACAATAATAACTAATAATGAGGTTATATTACTAGCAACAAGTGGCACACAGGATATTCACTTAAATGGTTACGGTATGGTGACGATCACCAGGTCCACCGACTGTATCGGTAGGGCAATGACGTTAGCGGTCGCTATATGTCACGCAAATCTAACTGACAATTAAGATATAGCGTACACAAAAAAGGATATCTTATCGTAGGCAATGGCGCACTGATAAATCACACAACTAACTGAAACTTAAATGCCTCAATGAGGTGGTTGTTGTAACTACTCATCTGTGACACGGGAGCAGCTTCACCAGCGTACACTAGACCGGCAAGATGACCAGGTATATCAAGGCACGCTTGTTACCATCCCAGCGGCGGCGGCTTACACACTGTAACGACCATATACGTTATTCTCAGCTACACTGAAATGGCAGTGACCCTAAAACGTGAACAATAATATACTGGCTGTAAGCACCAGCCTGCGCTGAAGGACGACTTCATTTTATAAACTGAACATGTCGGCAATAACCCCACAGAAAATGGCCTCGGTTACGATAGCACCTGCCGGCTTAAACACTCGAACCAGAAGAAGGAGCTCCACTGAGGCGGACAGCCGTCGTCTCCACGTACATATACACTACAAATTCAGTCATGCCAAACCATAGACATCGGATCGCCTTTCCGCTAATAACCATAGAATGTAACTGGCCGTTGTACAGAATAAAGACAGCAGATGCCCCCCAGCACAACTGTATGTTTACTATAGACTTAATAAAATTATACGAGCAGGAATACTGAAGGTACAAGCTGCTCAAGGATTATGGACAATCACAGACACTAAATAGAAACAAAACTTGTAAAATAATGACGGATTAGCATAAAAAAGAACAAGTTACGACATCTGGGTCGAAACAGGCCCCCTATGATTCCAGAAAATTTCGTCGAAATTTTCTCAATAAGAGAAACCGACAGCTCGAGTAAGTAACGGTGATAGGATGCAAGTTTGAGTTTTCAGTCTCCCAAGCATGCCAGCGTGGAGTCAAGGTTCTGAATAATTCAGCACTCGGCGATGATAGGTTGCAATTGCTTCTGAAGCAGAATTCCTATCTCCTCAATACCATAGCACAACTCAGTCAACCACAAGTTCTCAAACTGCACCCCACCAGACGACAACCTCCTGGGCTTCTCCAGACTCAGATGTTCACCATACTAACCACAAAGAAATTCTACATAATCCTCATATAACTTGAATAACAACCATCCTATCAGACTCTTCCCAAACAAAATTGCATGAGATCACAAGATGGATAACAAGTACCAGCATACGATTACCAATACTATTCATGAGATCACTAGCAATTCAAATCACAACAATTACAAATCCCTCAACCGAGGTTGATAGCAAGACTCACAGGAGAACATAACCCTTATGTCCCAGTTACGCCTAGCCACTACTCACTGAGTGCTAGCTAACAACTTTAACATCCACCTGGTGTGAAAACCTACTTCGTGCCTCTCTGCGTGAACTCGTTACGACAACAAGGTCCTAGACCCACAAATCCCTCCATCGAGATTCATAACGACATTCACCAGAAGAACCCCACACGGCTACTAACTAGCACACATACTACACCACCAGGGTGTCTATAAACTCCAACTATTCCTCTATATGTGAACTCGTTATGACTACAAGGTCCTAGACCCACAAATCCCTCATCGAGGTTCACAACGAAATTCACTAGAGAAACTAAACGCGGCTACTTAATAGCACAACTCCTACACCACTCGGGTGCCTACAACACTACTTCCCTAACGTGAACTCGTCAAAACTCAACAGATCATATCACCAATAAATCCCTACAAGGAGGCTTATGACGAAGTTCAGCGGACGTCAACATAACTCTCAATGCTAGATGTTCTTCAGAAGGACTTACGCCTAAAATTTTACACCATATAGGTGCCTATAACACCATAATACTGCTACCGAAATAGCCTAAAATCCTGCTGCCGAAATAGCCTAAAATTCTACGCCATATAGGTGTCTATAGCTCGTCAACTGAACAGATCACTTAACTAAATAAATCCATACAAGAGGCTCAAACGAAGTTCAGCCAAAGCATTGGTTCGGTAGTACTGACGTAGACCACAATTACCAAAAGCTACTACCTAGCTAAACACAAAACATGCTATCGAATGGCCCACAATAACACCAACATGCTAACAATAAGCCTAAAATACAAATCGCTAATATACAGCCCAATTTGTAACCGTAAAGTTGGAACAGGTAGCCGTAACGATAATAAATCTAATCTACAACTCCCTTACGACATGCTGCCCCCTAATTCTTAAGCACCTGAAATGACCACCGAGTCCCAAACAAACAACACCCCACAACCCTTTAACTATGGTCGGGAAGAGATACTTACTCAGGGACTGGTGACCCTTCCCTAAACGGTTTCAAGTCACAAACATGGTAGTCTCCCAACAACTTGCACGAATTAAAATTGACGAATCGATACACATTTTTGGAAATCCTTTCCTTTATCCTACCCTTGACGAATTGAGAGGCCAACTGGGATGAAAAATATTCTGCAGCATTGCACAAAGTACGATATCACTTCATCTCCAACGTAAGACCTAATGAAGGTTTTTATAACACGGTTGACTCTTTCCGCCGGATTACTCTGTGGATGGTACTGCGGGTTTGAGATAGATTTGACCTTATAGTCACTCAGCATATATTAAAATTCTCCAGAGACATACTAAGTGCCGTTACACAAGACATATTCGGGCACACCATAAACAAGAAACACATCCTCCTCGATGTGTCGGTGTATCGCCGTAGCATTCGCAGAAGCAAGAGGTCACATTAAGGTGTATTTGGTGAAAACATCTGCGACAGCCAACAGATACCTGTTGCGCTCCGCACTCATGGGGAAAGGTCCCATCAAATCCGTACATACCATCTGTCATGGTCTTGTAACCCCCCTGTTCCCCATAAGACCAGTGAGAGCCCGCTGTTCTGGCTTTTGCGCCTGACATGTTTCACAACCCCCGACGTAACGAGCAATATCCCCTGCCATACGAGGCCAATAGTAGGTTCGGGCAATACGATGTATAGTTTTTCGTATTCCCAGATGCCCAGCAGTGGCATCACCATGGCCTTCCTGTAAAACAACCTTCCGCAGTTTCTTCGGCATGACCAGCTTCCTCTCTAGATCCTCCTCCAACTGAGGGACATACTCAAACAACCTACCACCCTCTATTTTCCACAACGGATATCTTTCCGGTGACATCATGACATCCACCAGTAAGCTCTTATACCACGGGTCGTAATCTTCAGACCTTACCTTAATTAAACTAACGTCAGAGACAGCGCACGACAGAGCATCGGGAACATGATGGTATTTCCCCTTCCTATGGATGATCTCAAAGTCATAAGCCTGCATTTGCAGCACCCAACAACCAAGTCTACCCGAAACTTCTCATATTAGCCAGCCATCTCAAACTGGTGTGGTTCGTAACCACCTGAAATCTACTACCCTCAAGATAATCTCTGAACTTCTTGATGGCTCATACTACCGCTAAACACTCAAGCTCTGTAGCACAATACTTCATCTCGCACTGATTCAGCGTGCGACTAGCATAAGCTATAACCTTCTCGTACCGATCAAACTCCTGTACGAGAGCGGCCCCCAAAGGCTTTTGACTTGCATCAGTGTGAAGGATAAACGGTCGAGAAAATCTTAGAACATGTTAGAATGGGCGCGTTAACCAAACACTCATTTATATCCAAGAACGAACTCTCTGCCTCAGAGTTCCAAGTGAACCTAACATTTTTCTTGGTCAAACCAGTCAAGGGAGCAATTATTTCCAAGAAATTCGGAATAAACCGACGATACCACGAGGCTATACCCACAAAATGTCACACCTCCTTAACCATAAAAGAGGTTGGGAAGTCCATAACTGCTCTAACCTTTTCTGGATCTACCCTCAAGCCATCCTGGTCCACGAGATAGCCCAAATACTTCAGCTCAGGTTTGACAAAGTCACACTTACTACGGTTAACAGTAACCCCTGCTTCTCTAAGCCTCTCAAAAACCCACTGTAAGACTCGAGATGAGTGGCAAAATCAGGAGTCGTTATTATAATATCAAGTTAATCTAACACATAAGGTTCCAAGTCATGATCCAAAAGATTATCGACGAAACGTTGCCACGAAGCCGGCGCATTATGCAACCCAAACGGCATACATCGGACGTGGTACAATCCACGACCTGGGACTGTAAAAGCATATTTTCCTTATTGGACTCTGACAAAGGTATCTGCCTAATACGCACTCTTGATGTCAATCCCTGACAAAATTCTCGAATTCCTCAACCTATCCAAAATCATAGACATATAGGGAATGGCGTAAACATCACGTCTCGTAACCTGGTTGAGTTTCCTAAAGTGCACGCAAAACCGATAGTCCCCTTGGTTTTTTAACTAAGACGACCGGCCGTGACCAAGTCGACCTGGAAGGCTCAACCACACCTAGTTCCAACATCTTGTCAAGTTCCTTATACATGATGTCCTGCATATACGGAGAGATAGAGTAATAAAGTTGCTTGATAGGTGGATGATCCCCCGTATCAATTTGGTGTTCGATGCCTTTCGCACATCCTAACTGAGTCCCCATCGCCTCAAAATTACTAGTGACCAAGCGGTCCAATGCCGACATCTCTTTTTAAAATGGCACAACTACGATTAACCGGTGAAAGTTTCCAAGTGCCCTTAATAAAAGCTGGCAAAATATCCATTGTTTTACAGAAATATATGCCCAATATTAAACCGACATCAATTTCAGCTATGACCAAACACATAACGACCCTAACCCTGTTCTCCAAACGGACCGGAAGGCTGACATTCCCTATAGAACGACAAGTTGAGCCATTAGCCACTGCTACCTCAACATAATTTCCCTCTTCTAAGGAGACGACCTTCAAACGTTACAAAGTTTTCCAACCTTGACCTCCAACAATATAATTAGAAGACCCTGAATCCAACAAAGCAACCAACGGTACCACATATATGTCCACCGTGACATTAGGACGCTGATCGTTATAGACCTTAGTAAAAAGATAGTTGACACTGCCCTTATGATGTTCCGATTCAGCGAAATGAAACCCAACAGGCCATGACAAATCTACCAGGCTTGGTTTCACTAGCGACTGCCGGTAGCCACGCCGCCGTTGCCGTTTCTCGAATATTCTGGACAAATTGCCTTCACAACACCCGGCTTCCCACAATGGTAGCAAAAGGTATCCTTCCGAGGCTGTTAACACTGGGCGAACCTATGTCCCTCCTGGCTGCAACTCCAACACTTGAGAGAACCTCTCACACAAGACATGACCTTACGAGGTGGTGTACGTTTTTACGACGAGGCAGGTCGATAAGCCAAATCAGGCTCCCACAGTGCACGGTTTGGACGAGATGGAAAATGGCTATGTTGTGCTGTTTCTCTGCTTGTTTCCAACTTCTTACACTGCTCATGCAACTCCTTCACTGTACTATACGAAGCCAAACATAAGTTATACCCCATTTCCGATATTTATGAACGTTGACCATATTCGTGCAAGTCTGCACGGGTGGTAATGTGTCAGCAACCTCTGCCTGTACAACTTGAGCAGATGTTCTACCCAATTCTGCCTCTGCCTCTGCGTCAGCTTTATCAACTGTCTCCTCAATTCGACCCAGCCTCGATCAAATATTAGCCTTCGTCCTCACGCGAACCTTTTCCTCCTTAGAATCTTCCAAACTAATCCGACTAAACCTCACATACAAGTGCCTCGGCTTAGTGTTCACAAATTCCCCAGCAGACTTATCCAAGCCTCGATAATTCACCAGATAATTCTCCAAGGACTCGACCTTAGTCAAACAAACTTCCAACTCGGTGTCGATATCAACCACCAAGTCACCGTTGGCAACCTCTAAAGTTCTGAAGAATTTACTCTTAATAAGGACCTAAATTCCTTCCTCATATACCTAACAGTCTCAGCCTGCAAATCGGCATAACCTCTAATTGAAAGTTCATATACAAGTTCGTCCCTAGATAATTTCTCGACATCCATCTTAAAATACTATAGTTTACAGCTAACTGGAGACTACTTATATATAGTTTCCAACAATAAGTTACAAAAACATAACCACCTTACACTAGACCAAGTCGAAACTCGCCAACAACAATACTAAAATCAACAAATAACACATACAATGCTTCTGGTCCCCTATCACAACTACCACCACGATATAAACCTAAAGGGCTCAATGATCAACAACACGCATAATCAGGGTACGTTCATTAATAAATATCACTATCAAAAGTAATATACTTAAATTACTAATAATATCAAAAATATTTAATTTATTCTACCTATGAAAGGTCATAAATATGCTCAGTTATAATTGTACCATGCCTTTACCATATAAAATAATATTTATAAGTCACCAAGTCAAAAGAATTCAATTTACTTTACTTAAACCGTAATCTAAATTACAAAACTGAATTAAAACAAGCCCCAGACGTTGGGTGTCCAAATTCTTGCTACCACTACTCGCTACTAAGTAACAGAAAGGTGGAAAACACCAAAATTCCCGCAATAAGTAGCGGAGGCCTAAGCAAAGCCTGAGCATAGAGACATCTCAGAGAGGTTCGAATGTTAGCTTAACACTCTGAGTTTAATAAATTCTTAGAGACTTAAGTTGATAGGCGCCAGCCACTATTTCGCAACCCGTGGCAAGGTTCAGGATGTCATTAGTACCTAAAAGGGGAACTATGATGGCTCGGTGACTTTAATCAAGAATCAATATCGCAACGCACAAGGTGCGAGTTCAACAATCAAACACGGTACTGCATAACCAGAGGGGTTATCAGCACTATAATACTTTTGTAATCAACAAACATGAGCTCAAGCAACACAAACACAAGCAATGGTATGGTCAGCAAATAATAATGCCAGTGGTATGGTCAGTAGATAATAATTCTAGATATAATATTGACCGATATATTCACAAATTCATTGACAGCGGTAGCCTAAGAATTACGCTACGATAAAACAATATGCTGTATGGTAATAGGGACCGGTATAAATACAGTTAGGTCCATCTACTATATGGGTAACCACTGGTAGTTAATATCACCAGCTATTAATTAACATCAGCTGTTCAATCACTGGTTCGTGAGCTCACTAAGGTCCAAATGGTCTGCCTGAGGGACCTGAACAATGAAATTGACGTAAAATTTGTGCTACCTACGTAACAAGTCAGCCACACATCCAGAATTAAATTATAAGAAACGTGAAGCGCCTCTCACAAGGTAAACAATAATAAACTTCACTGGCTGGTTGAAGGTGACTTAATTAAACACTCGGGGGTGAACCCTCTTCGTGGAGTTTATGTCCTTATGACCAACAATCACAGTTAGACGACTCTATAGGTCAGTAATCATAAACATTAATAACTAATCATGCGATTATATTACTAGCCACAAGTGGCACACAGGATATTCACTTAAATCATTACGGTATGGTGACGATCACCGACTGTATCGGCAGGACAATGACGTTAGCAGTCGCTATATGTCACGCAAATCTAACTGACATTTAAGATATAGCGTACACAAAAAGATATCTAATCATAGGCAATGGCACAATGCTAAATCACACAACTGACAAACACCCCCGAAGAAAACTAAGGGACCAAGAACGAATAGGGGTGCTGGGCGTGGAGGAAGCATGAGCGAAAAATGCTAAAAAAAATTTGTCGGACTTTGAAATTATTGTTCTTTTCTTAGTATTGTACTTTATAACTCTTGATATTTTTTATTTTTAAACTAATGTTACCTTACCATACTTAAGATACATAATAAAATAGTATGTTAGCAGAAGGAACTGTAAGTATACAAATTAAGTTGAATGGTTACCTGGATATGTTGCTCTAAAATGATTGCACATATGACTGACACAAAATGGACTTGAGCAGGGAAAGAACAACAAAGTTTTGATTTATTAAAGCAGATATTAGTTGAACGGCCTATACTATCGTTGTATAACTCTGATGCTGAGACTGAAGTCCATACGGAAGCAAACAGTAGAGGTTTGGCTGGCATGCTTCTTCAGAAACAGGCGGACGATACATTACACCCTGTAGCTTACTACAGCAGAAGAGAAGAACCACTCGTATGAATTGGAAACACTTGCAGTGGTGGAACATTAAAGATATTTAGAACATATTTGTTGGGAATAAAATTCATTGTAGTCAGATTGCAACGCATTGAAGGCAACCAGCAATAAAAAACATAGAATCAGAATAGCTCGCTGGTGGTTACAGCTGCAAGAGTACACATTCGATGTTCATTACAGACCAGGCACCCGGATGAAGCACGTTGATGCATTAAGCCGAAATCCAACAGCACCGGTTGAGTGTGCAGAAGAGACAGTACTGCGCACCGTACAAGCAGACTGGGTGCTATCTGCACAACTGACAGGCTAGAAAATAAATCAAATCCGAGAAACCCTAAGCAAACCTCCCGAAAGTGATGAAGAGAGAAGTGTTTATAAAAATTATGCTTTGCGAGATGGCAGAGTATATCGCATAACTGTCCAGAGAATACAGTGGGTAGTTCCGACGGGCATGCGACAACAAGTAGTGCGAGCAGCACACGATGACTTAGGTCATTTTGCTGTAAAGAAAACTCTGCAAAGATTGAGTCAACATTACTGGTTTCCACGAATGCGGCAATATGTCGAGCGATACCTTGCATGTTGCATACCGTGCATCTACTTAAGAAGTCATGCGGTAGAAAGAAGGGATATTTACATTCTGGTCCCAAAAGACCTGAGCCGTTTGATATGTTGCACATAGATGATTATTGACCTTTACCTAAAAGCTCTCGAGGAAATGTCCACATTATAGTGGTCGTAGATGCCTTTACCAAATTCACCTTTCTCGAAGCTGTCAAATCAACCAATACCAATTATGTCATAAAGTACTTAGCACAAATATTTGCTCTTTGTGGTAAGCCTCGAGGATTTATTTCAGACCAAGGAAGTGCTTACACATCACGAAAATTTCAAGAGTTATGTAAGAATGTGCAATTAAAACACGTGCTGAATGCGATAGGGTCACCAAGACCTACCGGTCAGGTTAAGCGTTTTAATATGACTTAAAACAGCATTACTAACTGCTCTGAAAAAGAATAACGTGCTCTGAAGAAGAAAATTGGGATAAACACATTGGTCATGTGCAACTTGCCATCAATAATGTTAAAAACCAGTCAACTGGGCTAACAGCAAGTGAGTTGTTACATGGGTTTAGACCAAGAATCGGGGACGACTCAGAATTACTGGACGAAGTCAGTTAAATCCCCAAGATGATCGAAGACATCGTAAAAGTTCGTCAGAAAGTAGATGAGAAACTTGTGAAGCAAGCACGTAGACAAAAAGACTATTTTGTAAGCGTAAAAATCCACACAGATAAGGAAGGGGACTTAGTCGTGATATTAAAGAAGGAAGAGGCGAGTGGATCGAGAAAACTAACAGAGCCTTATAGTGGACCTATGATAGTAAAAAAAAGTTTTAGACAATGATCGGTATGTTGTGTGTGATATGCCAGGTTTGACACGAACTAGCAGAAAGATTGTGTATGAGAACATTGTGGCAGTGGACCGAATGGAGCCATGGAAGATCCCTGATGGTGTGTCGGATGATACAGACAATGCAAGTAGAGCTGATGGAGTTGTGATGCCAGAGGACAATGATAGTGTCTTAAGTGACTAAAGTCAGTTCACTGAAGCCTCGGGACGAGCCTAATGCAGGATGGCCGAATGTTAAACATAATCTTTAGTAGAAACTGTACCATCTAATACTTTGTATCATACTTAACGACACTGCGAACGACGGGGACCTCAAGTGTTTTGAGGTTTAATCAACCACCTAATCTATATGCATAGATAACATAAAGAAACTGAAACGTTAAATGCATCTGAAACTATAAATACTTGAACCATTTACTAGTTGAAAGAGAGTCAGTTCGGAAAGGCTTGTTCGTAGTGTAATTTTATAGTAAAAGATTAATTATATTTAATACAGTGCATATTAGTTTATGTGATAACTTAATTTTGCAACTCAGGTGAGTACTTAGTCGCTAAGTGTCTTGGTTCATTATAGCTAATAATATAATTCAGATAGCAAGAATTATTAGAAAATTATACCTGGGTCGGTTATTATACAGGGGGATTAAATATTTACTAACAATTGCTAGATTTTTAGAAATTATAGTGATCGGGTCTCCTCTGTCTGGCCGGCAGGGGTCAAGTGGAAGACCCCCGGGCGGGGCACACAAATGTAAGACATAGATTGACCTGTAAGATGCCGTAACCCCTGGGTATGTAAAGTTGCGGGTACGTTTGGACAGCGTGCCTGGTCTGCTGTACCCAGGCCGCGGTACCTTAGGCCTACGGTAAAGGCTGTGGCAAAGCAGGGCGCTTTTGTAAAAAATCTGACGTGATATGCTTTATTAATGAGTTGTTGCAATTATAGACATATAAAGACAGTTGTTTTAGTACTTTATTTAATGGATATTTAGAATATTGAACATGTCTTGATTTAAATGGGGGATTTAGGTAAGACAAGGTTGAGCTGTACACTTACAGTCGTTTATCTTCTATTGCAAAGGTTTATAAACTACAAGCACGTCCTTCTCCTCTGTTAACTAAAGCGGTGAGCGTCGATTAATATATGTTTTTCTACTTGAAAATTAAATAATATCCTGATGGCCCTCTATCTGTGACTTGTCGTGTGTTACACTTGTTAGTGAACAAACTAGCGTCGTCAGAGGATGAAAAATTCTAAACTACTTACAACTAAACATCACCTTTTATACTGAGCCTTAGATAAAGACCGATACCGAGAGAGAGACGAAATCGCAGGCAAATTTTCTGTGTATTGTACTTTAATTACGGGATGAGGTTTTTGATCTTCCGGTATAACTTTACCTGCCAAGTTTCGGAATATTAACTATATCAAAGACAGAATGCAAACAAAGGGCTATAAATCAGGTAAAGGAACTTTTGGTTTTTGTTGCCTTAGAAATATAAATACTCTCGTGCGCATCTAGCTTCGCCGGTTGTCTAACATTTTTGATAAGTTTCAGATTTGCCTTATCTGTGTGGTGGTTATTATCCTAAATATGTTGTGCCACGCATGACTTGTCTACACTAACGTATCTTAGCTTTGCCAGATGTTCCCTGAATCCCGCCTCAATGGTTCTTTTAGTCTGCCCAACGTATTTAAGACTACAATCTTTACAACTTGTCTCATAGATACCCGACATTTCAGTGGCTGTATCTTCATCATTCGTATTAGCTAGCAAATTTTTTAAATTATTTTTTCGTTGAAAAAGTTAGCGTCAAATCGCCTTTCTTAAAAATGCCCTGCAGATCCCTTGTGATACGCGGTTCAAAAGGTAGGCTTACAAATGTTTCTTTATTTTATCTTCCCTGAATGTCGTGGGTTCCGCTAACATTTTCTTTGTTCTGCTTTTATTAATTATTTTTTTTTACTAAGCAATCTGCTATAAAATAAATCTGTAAGAATTTAATCAATAATCAAAAAATTTTAAAAATATATACACCTCTTATCTATAAGAAGAGAATGAAATTTATCAATTATGATACTATCTAAAAGATAATATGCGGAAAAAAAATCAAAACCATATATGGCCAAAATATTTATCTAACCAAATGTATCAACGGTAATTATATATATTATAAGGAATTAAAAACAAAATCTAAGTTTCAGAAAGTACAACATACCTTTTTTATATGGATTACCCCTTTTCCTATCAAAAAATTATATACTGTAGATAGCAAGTAACTGCTGCAACAAAATTTAAGGCGAAAACAGAGTCTTAATTTGTAGGCTCGACGTTACAAAATATAAGCCTTATCTGTCTTTAGACCTAGACCCACGTTGTAGGTGCCAATTTTATAGCATTAATAGGAATGGTTATTTTATTTAAAATATAATGACAAAAGAAATTATTAAGATTTTTATTATAAAGGGAAATGACCTAGCTAGTCAGCCGTGAGCTAACATTTAATGCAACTAAAAAAAGGTGGATTCGGGCCTTATAATCCAGGTGAAGTCGAACACACAAATAAAAATCAAGACTCAAGTATTATTATCTATTGATTAAAAATGGCTCTATATAATGCAAAGTGTTATATATGATAATGGTTACCTGCGGCAGTTATTATTGAAATTGAAAGTAAAAACAAAGAAAGCAGATGAACCAAGTACTTAACTTTTGCTTCCGGGGTGGTGTTTCGTGGAGGCCCAGTAGATATGCAGAGTTTGTTGCTGTTCAGGGCCAGCGGGACCGCTCAAAAGGTTGTGGAACTGATAGACTATGACAGGGCTCTGCTTGGCTCTAGTGGCTCCAAGTCCTGGATGGCTCATTGCTGTCGGTCCTGTTACATTTGCCAGGCGGAACGTTCACCATAGCATAAAACAGGTGTCTTCATCAAGGTGTCTTCAACAGTTGTCTTATAATAAAGACAAAAAAGGTGTCCTCAAAAAAAAGTAGCTGGAAATAATTCATGTCACCTTAGTACACTCGTAAATTTGAGGTTATTTGTGGGCGTGTTAGCTTGCTAGGTCTTTAGGTAAGAACAAGGCTAATCTGCATTTTAATTTTAGAAAAATGTAATTCTTTATTATTAATAAATATGCACGTGAAGATCACCGCAAGCTATCACAAAAAAAAACAAGACAAGCATTAAACATAGCAATTCATTAGAGTAATTACATTCCAATCCAGATAGCGTTCAATTAGCACCTAATTTATTTACCTTACCCCTTATGGGCATGCTTATTCCTCTCTCAGCCCATAAGTACTTTGGCCATTTTAATTTTGAGAATGATTTAGTCGGAACAGAGCTCCAGTGGAGACGACGTGATTTATATAGACCTGTTTATCTACAGTACGAGCGTAAACGAGAGTCGAATTTAAGAATTGTCAACTGAGAGCCCGAAGAGAATATCTGAGTTTATATGGCCAGCTTTGAGAATATTCTAAGTCCATTGAATAAGAAAGTGGCATTTCATTGACTACGACCCCGATAAATCGATGTGGTTGAATTTCATCGACTAACAAGATATTATTAACCGAGAAAGAGAAGGTCCAGTCATGCCGCAATGGTGTTATTTACCTAATTATAATGAATCTGTAGGTTGTAAGACGTATAAAATGTTACACACTGTTAAATTTTTATCCCTACAGACATCCGTTTTAATTCGATTAAAATTGCAAAAGTCCACTAATGTAAGGAACGTTCGAAAAAAAAATTGTATCGTCTACGAGTTATAGACCAGTCTGTGATTGTCAAAATAAAGATGCAGCTTAAGACAGCATATAATTAACGTATACAATTTTTCTTGTATATTAACAGACATATTGTGCGTTACTATAGAAATACTGTATATATGTAAGCAGATGAAACTAAAACTAACGCCTGATGTGGGTTCTAGGGGCTTAGTTCACGCTTATTTGAAATCTGTTCAAAATTCGGAAGTCGCGGTTTCCTCGTTAGCCAATTTTTTCTACGAAAATTAGCTAAAAATTATAGACTGATAAACCATAAACTCTATAACTCAAACTACTGCCACACCATCAGAGAAAAGCTCTACTTGAAATGAACGGGTGAAGCTGAAACTTAAGGGTTTGTAAAACGCTCTTCTTGCGACATTTTCTCTACATAACTCGTATTTGTCTCAGGTTCTTTGCCTAAATGTTGCCAATTTTGACGTCTCAAATCGCGACTTTGTGTTTTAAGAGAAAAACCCCAATTTTTTTTTCTTTAAATACCTTTAACTTTTTTCTTTTAACTGTAACAGATCTACATTTTGACATTTAGTTTACTTTTTATGATGTGAACCGCGTACCAAATTTGGTTCCCATTACTTTGTTATTTCCGGAAATATAAAATGTTCCGAAAGAAAACACACCATTTTCCGGGAAAAACTGGGCTGAACATATAAAGCCTGAAACTGACATCAGATATTTCGCGGTCAATTGAATAAAGTGTTCAAAATTCAAAAGTCGCGATCTTTTCATTAGGGATTTTTTTTTGTCTATTTTTGAGTTTTGTTAAATGAAGTTTTAAAAAAAATGTGCTACCATAACACATATGCTGCATTATAATTGTAATATATATATATATATATATATATATATATATATATATATATATATATATATATATATATATATATATATATATATATATATATATATATATACAGGGTTTTTCACGATAGCCGTGCATTAGAAGTTTATGAAGTTTCCTGATATCCTAAATTTTGAAATTTTGGCAGCGGTCACAATTCGTAATTGTCTTTTATTCTAAAATATTTTCAAGGTCACACCACTTCCAGTTAGACCAGAAGTAGTCACCAACTTTGCTCATTTAAATAGAATGCCCTGCTTTTTATTGCATATTCGAATTCTCCATAACATTTTGTGAATATTTATATTAGGATTTCCTATCCTCATCTTCAACTGTTCCAAAGATATTGTGATTTCTCTGTATTTCGGTGATTTTGCAACCTTATATTTAATAGTTTGTATTTCACATGTTTTCAAAGATAAAATGCTCGAATTTAGAATTTAGTAACTTATGAGAGGGAGCTTTCATATTATATGTCTTAAGTTTACCTGTGTCATACAGAGTGTTCTAAATTTAGTTACTAACTTAGACATATTCAACGTGGCAAAAGTTTTTTTTTCAAATAGGACATCCTGTATATTATTAAAAATTCGAGTTCTAAATTTAATTCTACACCGGTTTGATATAAGTTTTTCTATACTTATCTCCCATATGTTGCTTGTTATTAGCATTTTTAGGTAACAACCTCCTCTTCTAAAGAGTACACGTTAGACTAGACAACAAATACAGCTGTGATTGTCAGTCAGATAACAAAAGTGATATGATTTCATAAAAATATTTAATGTAATTATTTAAATAATAATAAAAAAATTATTAACAATAAACAAAAAACTGAACAAAGACCAAAAAAATAGTTAATTCAAATTTAAATGCTACGATCACTATAAATGTTCTATGTGACGACCCTCTTGGTCAAGGCACTGCAAAATTCTACGGTTCATCTCATTCGTAGTAGCGCTTTTGATTTCGTTTGGATCTAAATCTCTAAAAGCTGTAATTACACGATTTAAAAGATCCTCTCTACTTTGCACTGTTGTGTCATACAATTGACTTTTTATATGCCCCCAGAGATAAAAATCGGCGGGCGTTAAATCAAGAGAGCGGGGACGCCATCTCCAAGGACCGTTGGGCCCAATCCATCTGTCTTCAAATAATTGCGTTAAATGCCAGTAAGCTTCACCAGTGGAGTGGGCAGGCGCGCCGTCTAGGTGATACCAGCAGCTTTGCCTTATATCTAGTGGTAGCCTTGCCAGAAAATTACGGACAGATCCCCTTAATAGTTCCAAATACTTTTCACCGTTTATATTTTCCTCGCAAATTTCATAAGAGACCTTTGTGTCCATAATGATACACAGCACATTAAAACTAAAATTTGTTTGAAAACGTCGTTCTCCAAATATATTAGGGTTTTTACTTGCCCAAAAATGACTATTTCTCCTATTCACAATTCCTTCCCTTCTAAATTTCGATTCGTCGGTCCACTTAATTTTAGAGAGAAAGTTATCATCTTGTTGAATATTCAGAAACATGTGTTCGCAGAATTCCACTCTTTTTAAATGGTCACCAGGTCGAAGTCGTTGTAGTACTACTTCTGAATATGGGTGCATTTTATGAGATTTCAATATTCTATGCACAGACGAACTTGATGTTTCCAAAGCTCCAGTAGCTGCAGGAATAGAGCTACGCGGGTAAACTTGAAAATAAGCCAAAACCTTTATCTCATTATCTTCATTTTCAGTTACTGACTTTGGATCATGTCGTGTAGTTTTGACACTTCCAGTCAATTTAAATCGTTCCTCTATCCTTGCGAATGTTCCTCTAGTCATTGCCGATGGAGTCGGATACCTCTCGTTAAACATCCTGCATGTTCTGCTTACAATCTGATTGTATTCCCCATGAATATAAAATAAATTGAAAATATCCATATTAGAGTACTCTTCACTATTCTGCATTTTTATTGGCTTATTATTTCTATAACGTGACTAATACAAACACACTCAGATTAACTTTAAAATATAAATGACGCTTTAGAATTCATGTGTTGTCAAAATTATGTTTTCTGGCAGCCACAGCTGCCTTTATTTTGCAGGGTACTGTATATTCACTAGAAAAGGAGTTTGTTACCTAAAAACTCTAGTAGAAAGTTACTCGTAAGAGATAGGTATAGGAAACTCTATATAAAACCGGTATAGAATTAAATTTAGAACTCGAATTTTTAATAATATACAGGGTGTACCATTTGAAAAAAATGACTTTTGCAACATTGAATGTGTGTAAGTTGGTCTTTAAATTTAAAACACTCTGTATGATACAGGTAAACTTTAGGTAGGTAATATGAAGGCTTCATCCTAGAAGTTATAAAATTCTAAATTCCAGGCTCTTATCTTTAAAAACATGTGAAATACAAAGTGTTATAAATGAGGATAGAAGTTCCGAAAAATGTAAAAAAATCACAATATCTCTGGAACAGTTGAAGATAGGGTTAGGAAAGCCTAATATAAATCTTCATAAAATTTTATGGAGAATTCTAATATGCAATAAAAAATAGGGCATTCTATTTAAATTAGCAAAGTTGATGACCACTTCCGGTTAGACCGGTGTGACCTTGAAAACATTTTAGAATAAAAGACAATTACGAATTGTGACCGCTGCCAAAATTTCAAAATTTATAATATCAGGGAACTTCATAAACTTCTAATGCACGGCTATCGTGAAAAACCCTGTGTATATATATATATATATATATATATATATATATATATATATATATATACAGTGTGTCCACGGATTGAGTGTGGGTAAGGTATAAGTGACAAAAAAAAATCGAATTAAAGTATGATATTCTGGGAATCGCCCCTGCTTTGTCTTAAACTGAGATGTTGAGAAAATGAACAAAATCAATTATTATACATGGTGGTTTATAACTGATGATATGAAATGTATTAAGAATAAACTACCTTCGTTTATGAAGATACCTTAAAAAGTTATTAACAAAAATTGTTTAGAATTAAAATTTATGATAGGCTCTCGATTTTCAAACAGATCAGCCTGCTATGAAATCTTTTTAGCTGCGACTTTTTTTAAATGACGTTCGACGGCTTTTGTGATTAGGTGTAGTTTAAAAAATACTTGAAACTGTATTAAAAAAAGTCTTTACCATAGTTAAACTTGGGGTATGTTATCTTTCATCTCAACGAATAAAAAAAAGTAAAGTAAACGCACAATTGGACATTCGAAGCAATAATTAGCGTGTTGCATGGCTACTTGAGCTCTACCTTGTTGTTCGTTTCCCGGGATACTACTTATTTGGAAAATTGGAACGTCAATTTTATTTGTCACGAACGGCAAGCTTCTGGATTTAAAAATGTTAACAACATAACAAAAAGTGTTTATTGTGCAGTGCTATGGTTTGGGTGAAGAACATTCTTATTAGGGAGTGATCAGAAAATTCCTTGAACGCTGACCAAATTATTCGGTTTCGGCTACTGGTGTAAAAAAAAGTTGTTACAACATTTATGCGTACTGGGAGTGTTTTAAATGTTAAGAAGACAAAATTCGACCCAAATGAAGAAGACAATGCTGCAGCTGCATTAGCTATCGATTCTGTTAGGCGTTTACGAAATTATCATTAAGAAGAAGGGCATTAGAAATTGGCAATATTAGCAAATCGCATTTGCAACAAATTTATCGTATCAACAAGGTGAAACCTTTCAAAGCAAAACTTATACACACTTTGGAAGAAAATGACGAGTCAAAACGATTAGATTTTTGTTTAGGGTACGGCGAGTAATATCTACAACATTACAATTTTGACAGAAGTACTATTTTTTCGGACGAATCCACTTTCACCACTAATGAGGTGGTAAATTCCCAAACGGCACGGCATTGGTCTATGGACAATCCAAATTATAGAGTTAATTGCAGAAGACAATGCCATAAAAAAGTAAATGTGTGGTGTGCTGTTTCTTACACTAGGATAATTGGGCCATATTTTTTTGAGCGGAATATGAACCAGTACAGTTATCTGGAAATGCTGGAAAATATTCTTCAAGGCCATTTGCATAACATGTCACTAGAAGATAGACAAACAGCATGCTTTCAGCATGACGGCCACCCAGCACATCCAACACAATCGTTCGAGAATGGTTAGATCGCTAATTTCCTGGGCGGTGGATTGGCCGATATGGGCCAATACCTTGGCCTCCCAGAAGTCCCGATCTTACCTTAATGGACTTTTATTTATGGGGCTATCTCAAACAGAAAGTCTACGCGGCTCCATTAAACAACGCTCTTGATTTGTTGAAACTGAGGTTGAGAGAGGCAATTGACGGTATTCCAATTCAACATATTCTAAATGCCTACAAAGCATTTACTAAACGGGCTGAGTTATGTGTATCGGTTGGTGGCAGCACATTTGAATAATTTCTTTATTTTTCGTTGTTCGTTTTGATTTTTGTTAGCAATAAGCGTTTTGTATTTTACTAATAAATTATTATTTAACATTGCATGGTTACTTACTTTGCGCACCTGCGTTCAGAAAACCACAAGTAAAAAGCTCCATGATGATAGAGAACGACAATAGGCATGGATGCAAAATGATAATGTTTTGTATCCTCCTACTATGTCGAAAAGCATAACTATTGGACAAATGATAGTCCCTTTATTAATCTTATTTTTGAAGGGGTAGACATTGATCCAATCCAATCCATAGCAGGTGGTAGTGGAATTTTCCTTTACGTAATAGTAAATGATTTTTTCACGCCCGAGTAGGTACCACCCCATACATCAAGGGGCCGGTGAAGTCCCAACGGACGTTTCCGGTTCTGATGTATGAGTCGGTTTCCCTTATAGGCAAAAATGATGATGGCTCCTCCTTGTACAAAATATTCCGGAGGCAAAATACCCCTCCATTCGGATCTCCGGGAGAGGGGTGTACAGGGGGCGCCAACATCAAGATTTAACATATCCTTTTCAAATATATATATGGCCTTAATTCTAACCTGAACTCCGTCCACCATTTCCTCCAGGCTAACAGGCCCCCAACTCCTCTTCCTTACCGAAACCCAAATCAGTGCCAAAACAGCCACTAATCACCTCAATTTCCCGGGGTATGAGCTCCTTACTTCCTTTAGATTGCATGGAGGCGTGTGCGCATACGTCCGTAGCAATCTACCCTGCACCAGACTCCCCAATTTAGAAGCTGGAAGAAAAAACATACTATGGATAAAACTCTCTCTCAGAGCTGCAACTAAATTCATCTGTTGCATCTACCGGTCACCTTCTGACAACAACTTTGTCCAGCTCTTTGACAACCTTTCTGAAAAAACCGACTATCTGATTTCTGAATATCCTCCCCCCGAGGTCACTATTATTGGTGACTTCAATGTCCATAATAAGGAATGGCTAGGATCTTCAAAAACCGATCCACAAGGGAGAGCAGCGGAGGCTTTTGCAGTCAGCAATTCTTTAGCCAATATGGTTCAGCAACCTACTTACTTTCCTCGTATCCCAACACACAGCTCAAATCCCTGGGATCTCCTTCTTACTACACAACCTGAATGCTATAAGATATCAGTCACCGCCCCCCTTGGTCACGCAGACCACGGCATGGTCACTGCTTCCTGCGCAATGCAACCCGAGGTCACACAGTCATCACACCCACGTATCGTTTGGCACTTCAACTCCGCAAACTGGGACGAAATGCGGGATTACTTTTTCTCATTTCCATGGGCGTCTGTCTGCTTCCCTCATCCTGGCCCCTCTGATATCTCACAAAACGTCACCGAAATTATCCAAGCTGGCATGGAATTATTTATCCCACGTACACAGAAAACCTCTTCAGTCACTCAAAAGCCCTGATTCTCTAAATCCTGTGACAAGGCCAGACTTGAAGAGGCCAAAGCTCACAAAACGCTTCTACACAATCCCAGTCAAGAAAATCGTCAAGCATTTAACGACGCAAGAAACCGCTATGTCCGCATTCTTTCTGAGGCAAAAAACTCGTTTAATAACCACATCAAAAACAAAGTCCTCTTAAGCTCCAACGGCGGCAAACCCTTCTGGACTCTTGCTAAATCTATTGGGAATAATTTCTGCAAAAGCACGTTCCCACCTCTTGTCTCAGGGGATGAAATTGTTTCTACCGCCCTGGGAAAGGCTGAACTTTTTGCTTCGTTGTTCGTCGGCAATTCTACTCTCAACCCACCTCCAAATGTTCAACCACCAACAGTCCCCAATGTCGCGCATAAAATGACGGATATCATTTTCAAAACTAAAAAGGTTCGAAATATGCTCTCTTCTCTTAATACCAGGAAAGCCTCTGGCCTTGACGAGATCCCAGCAATTGTTCTAAAAAAATGCGCACCAGAGCTTGCTCCTATCCTGACTCGTCTGTTTCAGATATCCTATAATAAGGCATATTCCCTAGTAACTGGAAAACTGCTCGAGGACAACCCATCCCCAAGAAAGGATCCAAAGCGCTTCCTAGCATCTACAGGCCTATTTCTCTCCTTTCAGTCGCCTCGAAAGTGATGGAAAAGTATATAAACACCGAATTACTAAAATTTCTTGAAAAACACAGTCTAATCCACGACAGGCAGTATGGATTCCGTCAGCGCAGATCGACTGCCGACCTCCTTTCCTTTGTCACCCATTCTTGGAACAAGTCCATGGAACAACACGGCGAATCCCAGATTGTTGCTCTAGACATATCCAAAGCATTCGACCAGGTCTGGCACGCAGCGCTGCTTAATAAACTTCCGGCCTATGGCCTACCACCAAAACTCTGTATGTGGACAGCAAATTTCCTCTCCAACAGGAGCATATCTGTTGTTGTGGATGGCCATTCCTCTAAACTATATTTAATTAATGCAGGAGTTCCTCAAGGTTCAGCTTTAGCCCCTACCTTGTTTCTTCTCAACATCAATGACCCCCTCTCCAGCACATCCAACCCAGTTCACAGCTACGCGGACGACAGCACCCTCCATTCAAATATACAATATTCTAAGCCTGTCTCTTTAGCCGAATTAGATGAGGATCGCAGACTCATGGAGGGTTCTGTCTCCGTGGATCTCCAAAAAATATTAGACTGGGGAAGTAGAAATCTTGTACAATTCAACCCCACCAAAACTAAGTCTTGCTTTCTTTCTCACAAGAGATACACCAGCCCTAGACCCATCACAATGAACAACCAAGTTATTCAAAGTAATGAGTCCTTTTCTCTTGTTGGCATTTCTGTGGATCGAAATCTTAATTGGCACCAACATGTCACATCAATTGCAGAAGCGGCTGCTAAGAAACTAGGTTTCCTCTTCCGGGCTCGCAAATACTTTTCACCAGCTAATCTCTATACCTTATATACTTCACAAATAAGGCCAAACCTCGAATACTGCTCCCACATCTGGGGTGCCGCTGCCGCTTCTACACTCGCTATCCTGGACTCCATTTAAAAGAGAGCTATACGTCTCATCGGTGAGCCTACCCTCACCCAAAGGCTGCCATCCCTTGCCCACCGACGTGCCGTTGGTGACCTCTCTCTCTCTCTCTTTTATAGATATATGCACGGGCACTGCTCAGAGGAGCTTTCCTCCATAATTCCCCCACCTGCTGCCCCCAACAGATCTACCAGGGGAACAGAGCAAATGCACCCTTTTACTGTCCAGGTCACCAGACTTAGAACATCTTGTTATGCCCGCTCTTTTGTCCCAAGGACTTTCAAGTTGTGGAATTCCTTGCCGGCACATGTTTTTCCTTCTCCTCCGAACCTCCAAACCTTCAAGTCCAGAATTAACAAGCTGCCTCTTTCCTCCTTGTCAACACCCACGGTACGATAGTATTTAGGCTGTAAGCCTCTAAGAAATTAAAAAAAAAATGTTAATAATTTACTTGAAAATTCAAAGTAGGCTGATCTGGCCAAAAATTGAGAGCCTGTCATAAATTTTAATTCTAAACAAGTTTTGTTTATAAGTTTTTGCGGTATCTTTATAAACGAAGGTAGTTTACACTTAACACATTTAATTAAATCAGTTCTAAACCACCCTGTATATTAATTGATTTTGTTCATTTCCTCAACATATTAGTTTAAGACAAAGCAGGAGCGATTCCCAGAATATCATAATCTAATTCAAAAAAAATTGGTCACTTATACCTTACCCACACTCAATCCGTGGACACACTGTATATATAACTTTTCAGGATTGCTTATATAAATATTTTAGATAAATTAAATAAAGATTTTTAGCAACCCCGTTCATTTACTCACTACACTTGCATTAGCAAGTGTAGTGTACTGTATTTTTATAATATTGTTTGCATTCTAATTATAGAATGCAAACAATATTATAAAAATAAGTACAGATGTAGAGATTTCTTCTCTATCTTCACAATTGTTTGTTTTGTTCTCTGTAACTGTGTTAAGTATGAAACGGTTTTACTAAGTAGGGGCGACAAGAATAAATGAATATTTAAATAAGATCAACTTTTTCAATATCTATCAACATTATTAATTTTGTTATGTGTGTTTTTTATTTGTTTTTTTTTTCTGTTTTATTTAGTATGTACGAAGATGTTCCAAGTGTTTTTATGCCAATATTTTACTTCGCTCAACGAGTAAGGCCAACAGAGGACTTAGCTGCTAACCTAAGGATGTTACAAAACTTACCTGAAATTACCAACATTGCATCTGTGATTATTATATCGTTAGGTTCTTTATGTTTATTATGTGTTTTTTTTTCACTATTGTGTTTTGCTACTACTGTTAGAAAATCATATCCAACGGATTATAAAATGCCTAAAAATGCTCATGAGGAAATACCACTGCATTCTTGAAATATAGATTTGATATTTTTATATTATACTTATTGTAAACTTTACTTTTTTATTAAAAATAAATGCATAGGATTTATATTTTGTGTTTTCCTAACATTACCATTTATTAAATGATTTGTAAAGAACGCAAATTTAGAAGACTAAAAAGTTAAATTTTATTTAAACTAGAGTGTAGGTACATTTTCTGCAGTCAGCAGTTATTAAAAATAGAGTCATTCAATCGGCATGTGTGGTATAAATATATATATATATATATATATATATATATATATATATATATATATATATATATATATATATATATATATATATATATATATATATATAGATTTCAGACAAAACTCTATATATTCTAGATATGTGGACAAAATTCTATTGGTTTATGCAACCATCCAGCACCAGGATGAAACACAATTAACCCACCCTGTTTTTATCCATCGCTCCAAGGACTAGACAGATTGAACCCTAATAGGTCCTTCTTTAAACGTTCCCTTGACGTCCTGAAAAGTTCACCAAAATCGGAGCTGAAATGTCGAGTTTAAACTAATCCTGGATGCGGTGAACCCGAAAACCAAATATTTCTCACATTTATGACCTTGCAAGACTTTCAGAATATTTTACTTATTTATTTGTTGTAATCTTTTTATAATTTGTATTCAGTAATAACAGTACAATATTCTTAGAATCAAAATAATAAAAGAAAAGGAAAAATACGAACTTCACCAATCTATTGTTGCGTCTTTACAAATGAAACGCTTGTTAATTAACGTAACGTTAAATTAGTCACTGTCAACAACTATGCAAGTACGTAACAACCCGACACCGTACATTTATTGAAATGTTGCTGATGCGAGGTCTGAACAAGGATAATCGAATGTTGTAGAGAGACTTCCGGAGAAAGTTTATTTGAGACCATCCCTTGAGGGTGTTGTCGATTAGCATAACATCTAATAAAAGTACAAGTTTAGTCATCAAGCTCTTAGATTATTTATCGATGACTTTGTTAGCGAAATGATCGTCCGGTCCTAAAAATGTGTTGCGGTGAAACGGGTTCACCAAAGTATACTTGAAAAGCTCTTAAGATTATTCATTTAAATCTATTACTGTAAAATAGTTCTATTTTTCCTGCCATTTGAATAAACACCCCCGGTAACAACAAAACAGTGAGCCGCATCGATGTTTACTCTTACTTTAAAATCCACACAAACTATAATTCCGTACCACAATAGGACTTGTGCATGTGCTTAAACATATTTTTAAAAAAAAACCATCTGTAACTTATTTGGTCAACTCAACTTTTACTTTTGGTTTGGGACCACACGACCTTGCATTTACTCTGTAAAATATACGTTTAATACCCTCTCGTAATTTCAAATTAACTTCACACTTTTTTATAGCAGCCTTGGCACTACCACTATGAAGATCAGTTAATTATTATTTTTTATAAAACTAATTAATTAACTACGATTGAAAAACGTGTTTCCAACTGAACCCTCCTTTTTGACTAGCCAACTAGATTCAATCTGCTTGATAACAATTGTTTTTCCCAACGCGGACCAATAACTGACTACATCAGTCGTCAAGTGTAGGCACATCGAAGTGTTAACACTTAAAGAGTGCGCCCTATCCCTAACAGCACACGATGTCCGAGAAGCTTCCATCTAAGATCCACATTTGGTCGGAGTATCCCGGACATTACTGGGATGTGCAAGGGATATCCGATTTGAGACATGCAGCAGATGTCTGATCTAGGAAATTATCGGACGCAAATGAATTGTTTAGGATTATGCAAGTAGTTTATTTTTACTTCCAATTACAACTTAAGTAAAAATATTTATTATTTTCTTCATTTCCATTTTTAACCGTTGAGTGTTTGATTTTTTCCTGTTGTTACAACCTCATATTGATAATGTGTGGTTGTAATGTTAATTTTAAGTAACACGTAAACTAAAATGCAGTATATTACTTAACAAATTGAATACCACATACAAGTAATGATTTAGCAACTATGTACTACTACTAGTAGTCGTACTATTAGACATGCGTAGACACCCCAGAAGTACTTCCTAAAAGGACGTTTAACGGACATCCCAGGCGGACCTCCTGTGAACATTCTAATTAATGACACTCGAATGTCCCCCGGTGGACGTCTGACGAGCATTTCTTGGAAGATCAGGTTATCCTGTTGGAAAATCAAATATTAACGGGAGATGTCCTCGGACACCCGTAGGATGTATGTGTGCTATTAGGGATATTATTTTTAATTCAGCGCTTAGTTGCAATATAAAATAAAGTATTGTATTTGTTTGATTAAAGTTACTGTAAAAGATAAATTAACGGAAGTTAATATAACCGTGTATGACAAATATAATGAAAAAAGGGATAGGGGAAAATACGGTGAAGCTTGCAATAAGAGAAAGGGACCAGATCGAGCAGATATGCTTATTGAGGTAGGTGAGTACAATGGCAACACCAGTGAGTCTTGTCATATATGTTGTATCATTATAGTTCTGTCAACACTGTCGAGGACAATAAAACGCCATTGACAGAATATCATATACGCGATGATACAGAATACAGATACGCGTTTGTAATGACTCCTCCAATACATATATTGTATACGTAGTTGTGTTATTAATTAGAACCACCTATAGTCTATGTGATCACTAGACAGTACAAGTATTTGTGGTATCAGTAAGTGCCTAGTAAGATACAAAACATGGTGGCAGCGGAAAAGTGCATATAGGTTATGAAGTTATGATATGATTCGGTATCTACCCAACAAATACAGTTACGTAACATTCACATAACTGAAATAATATTTTGTTATTTACCAAAGTATCATGCATATAGTTCCTCTCGTGACATACCTATGTAACATAGTTGAGCATATATATATATATATATATATATATATATATATATATATATATATATATATATATATATATATATATATATATATATAGCACAATAAAAATAGGCATAACATAACCTCATAATCTATTAGCAAACATGAAAATCAAGAATCAAGACTTAACACTCGCTCTCGCTCTGCGCAGTTGCTCGAACAAAACGACGAAAATGCCTCGAACATATAGGTGTTAATTTGTATATATATATATATATATATATATATATATATATATATATATATATATATATATCTATATATATATATATATATATATATATATATATATATATATATATATATATATATATATATATATACCAGATATATTTACTGACAATTTCATCAACATTACATGTTACATTTTGTTGTTAGGAGTAGAGCTTTTTCTATATAACCACACACAATAATAGTTTAGAAAAACAAAAAATTATTGTAAAGATAATTTATTAGACACTTGTAAGAAAACAGTATAATATAATACATTCTTATTATATTAAAATATTTATAATTTCAATTTTGATTCTAAAATTGTTTATAATGTTCACATTTAAGTCAAAGTTATGCATAATTTGAAATTAAAAACTAAATCTAAACATGAGATGAATTTTTTTGTATAAATACATATAACTGCAACTTTAAACTGTAACTAGAGTAGTATCATCCGTATTAAAATTGCTTTTGTAATTCTTTAACAAATCAATCGTCATTGCTTGTGTCAAAAACTCAGCTTCTGTAAATTCAAACTGGCTAGTAGGTAACGATAGTTGCAAATTTAATCAATCAGATGATCATGTAAAACTAAGTGCCGCTAATTACATTTGGCAATGTTTAAAACGTTGAGCTTGCTGACCTTATTACATTTCTTGGGTTGATCTAGTGGCAATAAATTCTGAACTTGTTATATTGAATAGCTTTGTTTAAATTCGCTGTGTAGTCATTTCCAGCCTTTCGATAATAATGATCAGAAACGTATGCTGCAATTGAAACATATAGGTATATATTACTCTCATTCCGTCATAAAACGCTAAGATAACACAATCATAGATTCAAAATGTACAATATAATTCATTTTAACATGAAACACCGATAAGAATTCAACACCCATATTAATGTAGTTCTTCAGAATCGGTCGCCACTTTTGTCGATAAAGTCATGTACAAAACACAAATTATTAAACCTTATATTAAATACTGTAATCTTTCAAGAAATAGAGAAAAATAAAATCCAATACTTAACACAAAATTTTCACGTTACTTTTTGTATGAGAAATAAGGAAACAGTATAAATCACAAACACGAGCACAATAAAAATAGGCATAACATAACCTCATAATCTATTAGCAAACATGAAAATCAAGAATCAAGACTTAACACTCGCTCTCGCTCTGCGCAGTTGCTCGAACAAAACGACGAAAATGCCTCGAACATATAGGTGTTAATTTGTATTTCCACTTATTTTCAGTTTATTTTATTTATATAAATATAATAACAAAATAAATTATTGGCGAGGTTTAAAGTTTAAATCATATTTTAGTTAACAGGTTTTCTTAATTCACATTTCATTAGCTGGGTTTGATATTTATCTGATTTAATGTAAAATAAAAATATTACGTTGTTACCATTTGACAGGTGGTCGCTCTCATATATTCTGTGCTCTGTGCTTCTCATAAAGGTCGTTAGTCGTCATAGAGAAACCAAGACAAAATAACTGAGCAGAGAGCACCTGAAGTGTTCAGTTTCCAGGGAAACATTGTGTCTAATAGCTCGAAACTTTGGTAACAAAAGTTTGAAGTTTATTTTTTAGCAGCTGGAAAGAATAACAAAGACGACACGGTGAAACTCGCTATGCTTCTCAACCTCTTGGGCGATGAAGGAACACATATGTTCAACAAGCAGATAGGGCGGCACCTGGGACAATCCCCTCCACTTTTTTCTGCCCATGCGCGATGACGTCACGCGCATGCGTGTGAGGTTGACAGTTGACATCTGACCTATCAGTTGTCAGCTGTCAGCTGTCAAATGCCAGCTGTCAGCTGTCAGCTGTCAAATGCCAGCTGTCAAATGCCAGCTGTCAAATGCCAGTTGTCAAATGTCAGTTGTCAAATGTCAGTTGTCAAATGTCAGCTGTCATGTGTCACTTGACCTGTCACATAACAGCTGTCACCTGTCATGATGTTCCAAGATGGCCGCAATCGGGTTAGGTCTCCATGTGTGTTTGTTGTCATCTGTCAGGGGGGCTGTCACCACCCGACCTGTCCCCTGATGACGTCAAATGTTCCAAGATGGCTACAACCCCAGGTTAGGTCTCCATGTGTTTTGTTGTGATCTGTCTGGGCTGTCACAGTCTAATGACTGTTGAATGTTCCAAAGATGGCCGCAATCAGTTTTGGTCTCCATGTGTTTGTCGATTCCCCGCTATCTGATTGGTTGTTGAGGTTATGTGTGTGTTGTATGACACATAAGCATGCTGATTCCCGCTATCTGACTGTTTGTTAAGGTTGTGTTCGTACACATGTGTTGTATGACATATAAGCATGCTGAGGTTTAGTCTGTATGTGTTGAGGCTATGTCGGCTATCGGCTAGCCGAATGTTTGTTTGTTACGAACTACCAACGTTTCTTTAGGTTTACGTTTGTTTTGTTTATGTTTGTTACACACAGCTGTCATATAAGCTCACCATGTGTTGTTTATTGTGTTGGTAAGTGTGTTGTATTGGGTTGTTAGGATATTTCGTTTTTTGGCGGGAAATTTGAATTTTTTTGAAAATTTGTGTCGCTTTTGTCCATAGCTCTCGCTCGTCGAACAGAGGAACATTCTATTGGAAATTGGTAAAGTGAGAGAATATTCGCTTCTTCACACACATTCAGGTTACCCATACATACAGATATGAGAGAGATAGACAGACAATTTGAAATCTGGTTGAAAGAAAAGCATTCGCCTAAAATTAGATTTGAACCCGAGTTCGAACTGACCGTATAAATCTACATATATGCATTCCATGGGTAAACCAACTACTCTATCCAGACACTCGAGATAAACTCTGTTTATTGTTTGTGTATATAAAACAAAACCAGTTGTTTACATAGGATAATTTAAACGCGAGTTAACTTTCTTGTTAACACACTTGACTTTTTAAAAGAATTTATTGATTATAGTTACATAAAATACTTATGAATAATAAGTAAAAAAATGATAATGATAAATTATGACAAGTTAAAAGAGACTCAAGCAATAACAATGTAGGAATGTCCGTCCGTGGTCTGGTAACTTCCATATATAGTCTCTGGTGGGGCGTGGACCGAGAGGCGGTTTCCACCTAAGTTGCATTCTTGAAGGTGATCCTAGCAGGTAGCTGGTTGCTGATTTGAAGGTCTAGTTGTTTACCCATCTATGAATAGTCTATTCTTCTAATTGCGCTGCTATTAATTAACCCATCGTCAGCGACCTTGGATGTTGAATCGGGATCTGTACTTCTTATATACATTGTATGAGTTGGCTATTGTTATCTCCTCCATCCTTTAGAGAACGAAGCCTATGGTTCGTTCCGAATGGTCATCTGGAATCCAGTAATTGGTTTGGAGTCAGCAGTTTTCGTTTTTGATTTCTGCAAAATGTATCTTGAAGTTATTGTGATTATTGTTATTATTATCACAATGTATAATATAATTGTCCATACACTAGGGTGGTATATGGGCAATTCGATGGTTCCTGGAATTCTGCCATTGATGGATTGTAACTGGGATTTGATATTGTTCAAGTCGTGCAGTTGGACATTTTCTAATTTTAGTTCTGGTAATTTGTCTGGGAATATGGGTACTTTATTTGTTACCAATTCGAGGTTTGAGAGATTGAACGATTGCTGTGTTACCGATGCCATTTGTACTGAACTGAATCTTTCGTTATTGATGATAAGTTGGCATTTGGGTTTCAGAGTCGCCAGTTTTGTTCCGCTGATTATTTTGGTTTCTTCATTTTCTTCGCAGCTAAGTTTGATTTTCGTTTCTTCGAGTGCCACTATTATGTATTGTGTATTGCCATATTTAGAGACTGTTGTTTTTGTTATTTTGACAATTTCTTGCTTGCAATTGTTTATCGGTTTCTGGAAGTAGATCAGTTTAATTTCGCATGGGTTGTTTTCGTTAAGTGCTGTCGGGTTGTCTTTTTCACAAAAGTATGTTTGGTCTTTTAGATTCCTACACTTTTCGTTTCTGTAAGCGTAGTGTTTGCTGCAAAGGATTAGGTACTTGGTTCTAGGGACAATCATTTTGAAGGTATACGGATTTTTAGGGACTGGTAATGCATACAATTGATAATAAATATAATCTGATTTGTCTACTAAAGGTACATCTATTTGGAATATAATTTTAAAGTCAATTTGAACGGTTTTTAAATATTTTTTCGTAAAGTGAAATGTCGGATTTTGTTATTAATCTTGATTTTGAGTTCTGGTTTTCAATATTTTCTAATTTTTTTGATATAAATTTCGGTTTCAGTATTGACGTATGATACGTGTTCAATTTTGAAAAAGTAATTGCATTTTATGTTGTTAATATCATGTTTAGTACATTATTTAACAAATAACTGATTTGAGTGAGTAATTCCAAATGTTCTACTCTATGAAAATTTGTTAGTTGGTCGCTTTTTAGACTGTCTATTGTATATTCTAAATCGTTTATTCTCGCTACTATGGCTTCTTGGTTATGGTTCAGGTTGTCTATCGTTTTATTGAACTCTGTTATAGCATCTATCATTGGGATGGTTGTGAACTCAAAAGTTGATGTACTTGATTTTGATCTTTCCTCAGTATTTCAAGAGCTTTATATATTCTGTCGCCGTCATCTACATCTAAGTTACCAGTTATTGATTTGAATATCGATCCTAGTCCGTTTATTATACCTCTTTTGTTCCTAATTGTTGTTGGAAATATTCGATAAAATGTGTCATCAATATTGCTGATGGTGAAATTGATTGTTAAAATAAAATTTTTGTATTCTAACTTGTATTCTGCATTCATTACGCTTAGTATGTTGTCAAAGTAAGTTTTTAGTCTGTTAAAGTCGTCGTATAGTTGTCTTAGGTCATGTATATGAATCATTCTCCATTTATCGTTTTCTGAAAAGGCTTGTCCCAGTTTGCGTGGCAGTATGCCTGGATTGTCTGTTAGGTCTTCTAATTGTGGCTTTACTCTGGTGAAGAGAATGAACCTGCAAGGCGAAGATTGCGTAAATGGGTGATTCTGTTCGTCAGTTCTGTGATTTAGTATTATGGCTTTATTATGTTCAATTAGGGAAATTATTGAATAAGGTCCAGTAAAAGGGTTTTTGTGTTTTTTGTGAAATCCTGGAGGGATCTTTTTGTATACTATGTCTCCTTCTTTAAAAGGTTGGTTAGTATTTTTATTCGTCCGTTGTAGCGTTTTGTATTTTGAGTTTTCGATTCGATCTTGAATGACTTCGTATATAATTTTCATTAAGTCTTTATGTTTCATGTTATATTCTTGGGTGATAATTACTTCTGGGTCATAATTAAATAATTCAGGTGTATATCCGAATATTAGCTCAAAAGGTGGTTTTAAGGTTTGCGAGTGTATGAAGGAGTTATATGCGAAAATACAATAAGGCATTAAGTCAATTGGTTTCATTTCTTTAAATTTTGTTTTAAATAATCTATAATGCTCAATTATTGTACTGTGAAATCTTTCTATCGGTCCGTTTGACATCGGATTTTGCGGTGTTGTCACAGGTAATTCAATTTGGTAAGCTTTTAATAGCTCTTTTATTAATATATTTGAGAATTCAGTCCCTGCGTCCGAAATTATTGTTTTACAGCTTCCGTATTGGGAAAAGTATTTAATTAAGTTCTTGGAGATTTCTGTTGCATTTTTACTTTTTATCGGAAATGCTTGCCCGAATTTACTAAAGGGGTCGAATACTGTTAGAAATTGAGACGTTTCAATTTGGAAAGTGTCTAGGTGTAAGATTTCTAAAGGCCTAGATGGTGTGGGTGTGTGTTCTAGTGAAATTTGCGCCGGATTTCTGTTGTATTTACATGTTTTACATAACTCGCAACTTTAAATAAAGTCTTCTATTTTTCGCTTTAAGTTCGGAAAATAGTATTTGCGTTTCATTCGTAAATAGGTCTCATTAGCGCCTCGATGATTACTTTTTCCCTCATGAAATAGAACTATTTTCTCTTGGAGTTCTTCTCCGCTATTTATTTCTTCTCTAGTTTCTAAACATCTATAAAATTTAGGTGAGTCTACGTTGTTAAATTTTTGATTAATTGCCGAACTTACCATTTCATAATCTCGTTCATTTACAAATAGACAGTAATATTTCCTCTGTGGTAGGCAATATTCTTTGATAAATTGTTCTATTTGACTTGGCTCGTTTAAATTAAATGTGGCGTGAATAAAATTCCTTTTGTCCTTTCTTAGTGATAAAATCTCCGAGGTATCGGCATTTTAAAAGAATATCTGGTTTGTTTTACTGTTGATTATTTCTTCTTCTAAGATTGGCATGCCCTGCGCGGAATAAGAATCTGCGTTGGAATTTCTTGTTTCTCCGTCGCTTATGGTTATAACGTCGTCATTTTCGTCTATATTGTTTATCATTGATTGGTTATCTACGTCTAAGGGGTTTATCTCTACTCTCGAAAATGCGTCCGCTGCATTATTTAATTTACCTTTTTTATATTCTATTTTGAAATCGTACTCTTCTAGTTTGAGTCTCCACCTTAATAATTTTGAGTTGGGTTGTTTCAGGGAAAATAGCCATTTTAATGGTTTATGGTCTGTATATATTGTGAATTTCCTGCCGTATAGATAGGGTCTAAAGTAGTTTGGGTCCCATACTATGGCCAGTAGTTCCTTTTCTATTGTGCTGTATCTATATTCTGTTTCGCTTAACGTTCGGCTTGCGTAAGCTATTGGTTGGTCTGATTTCGGATCTCCTTGGCTTAAAATCCCTGAGATTGCCACGTTTGATGCATCTGTTGTTAAAATGAACTACTTTGAAAAATCTGGAGGTATTAATACTGGTGAATTCATCAATATGTCTTTACATGTATTAAATGCATTTATGTATTCTCCGTCGTTAATGTCGGTTGTTACGTTTTTCTTTAAACATTTAGTTAGTGGTTTTGTGACATGCGCAAAGTTTTCTATAAATTTCCTGTAGTAGCCTATAAGTCCTAGGAAGGATTTAATTTCTTTTGGCGCCTTGGGTATTGGGAATTTTCTTATGGCGTCTAGTTTCTTTGGATTAGGCTTGATGCCTTCTGGAGTCACTATATGCCCGAGGAATTCCGCTTCTTTTTGCAGAAAGTCGCTTTTGTGTAGCTGTATTTTCAGATTACTTTGTCTAAATCGTTCGAATACTAATCTTAATTTTTCGATATGTTCTTGTAATGATGTCGAGAACACTATCACGTCATCCATGTATACTAAGCATGTTTTTCCTATTAAACCGTTTAAAACGTGTTGCATCAGTCGGGTAAATATAGCAGGCGCCCCTGAAAGCCCGAACGGTATTCTGAGGTATTCATAATGGCCTGTATCAGTGCCAAACGCGGTTTTTTCAATGTCATTTGGGTCCATTTCAATCTGGTGGTAGCCCGAAATTAAATCTATGGTCTGAAAATATTGTGCACGCCCGAGTTTATCAAGGATCTCTTCGATTTTTGGTATAGGGTGTATATCAGGTATAGTCTTCTCATTTAACTTGCGGTAATCCACAACGATCCGCCATTTTTGTTTGCCGCTGGCATCTGATTTTTTTGGGATCACCCATATTGGACTATTATAAGCGCTATGACTGTTCCTAATTATCCTTTGATTTAGCATTTCGCTAATTTGTTTGTCTACCTCCGGTTTGTGAATATATGGGTATCTATATAGTTTGGCGTTTATTGGTATATCGTCTTTTAGCCTAATTTTGTGTTTAATGACGTTTGTATGCGTCAGTGGTTCATTTTCTTTTGCAAAAATATCTTGAAATTCTGTACATAAATCAATTAAAATTTCTTTCTCCTGGTTATTCAAGTGATTTATCCTAATTTGATCTGTAATACTTTTTGTACACTCCCCGTATAATTCCTATTATAATTCTGGTGATGGGGAGAATTATTTAATATCCTATTCGTTTTATTTTGAATTTGATCCATTATATCTTTTTGTATCGTCCTCGTATCAGTCACATTTTTATTTCGACTATATTCATATGTGTTTAATGAAACTTGATCCCGTTTACATTTATTATGGGTGAAGATTTCTCCTGTTTCATTCATTAGTTGTAACCTTCCATCGTCATCGTTTAATGGCTGATTTTGCTTTCCTATTACTTACGTTAAGGTGATTCATTTCATCATTTGCTTTGATGCTCCTATTTATCCGATTGTTATTGCTACTACTATTACTACCCATTTTGTCTTCATGATCCCTTGTATAAGGGAAGTTTATCTTAATGCTTCGATTTTTTAAATTGAGTCTCTGGTTTTTAAAATCAATGTTCGCTTGATTTTTTATCAGGAAGTCAATTCCAATAAGACCTATGAAATTTTTGTTAAAATCAAATAGGCAAAACTCTTGTTCACTGTCCGTTAGTGAGTGTAAAATTATTTTAGCTCGATTAATATGGCTGGAATAACCATGCACACTTTTTATCAAAAACGGGTGATCGTAAATCTTATTATAAAAGTTTTTATATGCTATGGACGGGTTTAAAAGGCTCTTAGTACTACCGGAGTCGAGCAGTATTTTTCCGGGTAGCTCTTTTATTATTACGTAGGGTAATTGGGATACTGTGTTAAAATTATTAATACCTATTACGGTTCTGTTTTTGAGCTCCCTGCTATCGGAACATTTTAATGCTGTGCATCGTATAATTCGGAGGGTGATTGTTCATTATATGTTACGTCATAATTTAATTCTTCTGGTAAGAAAGGTTGTCTTTGTTCTAATTTATTGAAAGGAAAAGAATTATTCGTTTCGTTATAGTTTAATTCTTCTGGTATGAAATTTTGTCTTTTTTGAAAATTGTTGGAAGGAAAATTGTTTCGTCTATTTTGTGAAGGTTGTTGTCGGCTGAAATTAGTATGTCTCGTGTTGTTACTGCCGACCTCCATAGCCTGTGGATATCTTCTAGTATTGTCATTAGGGTTGTACGTCGGTCTTCTCATTGAGTATTGATTTGAAGGGCTGCCCTGAATTTGTGGGTGAGACATTTGGGGTCTGTTTGAATTATAGTTAAAAGGTGAACGATAATTTTGTTGTTGGAAGGGTTTTTGAAATTGAATATTGTTAAAATTTGGGGTATTTCTTTGGAAAACTGGTTTTTGTTGTTTGTCGTGCCTGTTGTTGTTATTATTGTTGAAATTTGACCGTTGTAATAATCTGTCCCTATATTCATAATTTTCCTCGGAAAATATAAATTTTAACGCTTGTTCTATGCTGTCTGGTCGAGTGGACCTGACCACCATACCAAGGGGTTTTTTTAACCCACCGATAAACGCTTTGAGTGTCTGTTGTCTGTACATGTTTTGTTTTAATACTAAAATTTCCTCCTTACGTTCATTTGGTATTAAATTAGAGATGAGTAATTGTTCAATGTGTCTGCAACGATTACTGAACGCTAAGGCATCCTCGTTATGTTTCTGTTTCAGTGTCAATAATTCGCCTAGTAAGCTAATTTCATCACGCTGGTCTGTAAAGTTCTCAACAATTGCCCGTCTTAAGTCTATACATATGTTTATAATTTTAGTGTTAATAATTAACCTGGCTTGTGCAATTAGTTTCGTTTGAATGTAATTTAATATAAAATGGTTAAGATATAAATTTGGATTATCTGCATCATAGAATTGATTCATTACTAGATCACAAGCTTTTAAGAAGTTCGCTACATTTTCAGGCTGTCCGTTAAATTCGGGAACTGCTTTAACGTAAAACTCTTGGAATTGATTTGCCATATTTAAATGGTTTCTAGAATTATTTATATCGGGTTGTTCTACAATATCAATTTCGCCAATACTAATATTCCATAATCTATATTCCAAATTATCAATATCGCTATCAGACATATAATATTATCAATATATGAGGAGATACAGTCTATATATAGGAAATAAAGGAAGCAAACAACTTACAGAATCGATGCTATTGCTGCTGTCTTCATGACGTCTTTCTTGATCGGTTATTTGGCTGTTAAGCGTTCAAACGCAAAGAATCAATATACTTTTGGTTCTTCAGCACTATTCGTTGCGACTGCGCCAGTTAACTTTCTTGTTAACACACTTGACTTTTTAAAAGAATTTATTGATTATAGTTACATAAAATACTTATGAATAATAATAAAATATAAATGATAAATATAAATTATGACAAGTTAAAAGAGACTCAAGCAATAACAATGTAGGAATGTCCGTCCGTGGTCTGGTAACTTCCATATATAGTCTCTGGTGGGGCGTGGACCGAGAGGCGGTTTCCACCTAAGTTGCATTCTTGAAGGTGATCCTAGCAGGTGGCTGGTTGCTGATTTGAAGGTCTAGTTGTTTACCCATCTATGAATAGTCTATTCTTCTAATTGCGCTGCTATTAATTAACCCATCGTCAGCGACCTTGGGTGTTGAATCGGGATCTGTACTTCTTATATACATTGTATGAGTTGGCTATTGTTATCTCGCGTTTATCAAGTTGTGTGGGTGTTCTCTATATTACAGTACAATAATATTCAACATAAAAGAGGAACTTTGAAAATATTGGTAAATATATATATATATATATATATATATATATATATATATATATATATATTAAAATAGATTTAAACATACGTTCGAATACATATGTAATATCAAATCTAAAACAAAACGTATTTGCATATGCAAATTAACCTGTTTCCGGAGCTGTAATAAAACTGATATGAGTTTTTACGTGGGTGTTTTATATTAACGTAGATCTGAATTTATATCATTGTATATATATATATATATATATATATATATATATATATATATATATATATATATATATATATATATATATATATATATAGGGAGTGATCAAATATACAAGTAACAAAACTCAATTTAACATCAAATACGAGGGTTGTTTGATATGTGTTGTTTAAATGCAAACAGACTGCTAAATATATAAGAGTAAAATACTTACCTACAGCAAGAGACGTCATCCTTGTTTCACAGCTTAACACCTACTAACGTCTGTTGAGGCCTTGAAGGGGCGTTATAGATATAACACAATTGTTTAATGCCACACACTTAAACCAAACAAAACATATGGACGTCGTTGGTGGTTGCTAACACAGATGTCGCACTGTGTGACTAGAGAGTTGTAGATGTACAACTGTCGTATACAAGTCAGTCTTGTGTTTGCTTCCGAAAAAGTAAGAAACATCTAGTTCCGTCCTATGGCATTCTCAATTGTTGGAGAGTCGACAACAAGAAACAGTCGTTTTAATATTATACAGAATACGGTGCGTTTCAAGTTGAATCCACTCAATAGCCGTGGCATCAATGATCCTGAACAATGGCTTAAGAACGGTATGCAGGAAATTTATAACCGAGTTATTAGAGACTTGAACACCGACACCAAAGTAGGCTTTACATTCTCCGGCTTGGATAGAGACTATCATGTGCCGTTTAGGAAGCTGTCGCTTTTGACGTTCGAAGAAGTGTGGTTGGAGCTGTAGAAGATGTATCAGAGCAATAAGGGGGCCGTCGAGGGCGATGCATTTACTATAACAGCTACCAGCCTAGGATCATCACAACACCAACAAGACACTGCTCAAGCAACCACTTCACAAGGCTCTGGTTTTTCGACGCAGCAGTTTAATGAAATCAATCTACAAGAGAGTGAAGAAGAAGAACACATCACCACGCGACCAACAACACCACCACCAACACAACCACCAACACCGGATGACAAGCAAGAACTGAATGATGAGGGTCTCCGTTGTTGTGCCATTTGTTCAAAACGGTATCCACCAACGGAGAGAAGCTGTTGTGACAAATGTTTCATCAAAAACGGTCAAAACTTTGGAAAATGGCTACCGTACAACGCACACTCCTGGGAAAGTTATGAAAATTTCGTAAAATGGCAATACACATACAGGAGGAAGGTTACATGTTCACACTGTAATAAACAAATGTTGAGAACATCCATATATAGACACAAGCAAATATGCCTAAAGAGACCAGACATCAATCCTGTGCCTGTACACGAGTAAAAAGTATGTCACTCTGTACACGTGACCATAGCAGAATACATAACACAATAAAACAGAGAACTGACAACACGGCTATGACTCATATCCGGTAGAATGACATCATCCCATCATTCGTGTTTGAGCTTGTCTGTACAGTTGTTATCTGGGTGTTATTTCCGTTGGATGACATCCTACTATCAGTCGTGTTTGAGCTTGTCTAGAAGCTAGTTTAGTGGTGTACGTCGAACAAGTTGTAGCTAAAAACTAATATGGTGCAGAATACGTGAAAACGAAAATCTCTCAACACAGAAAATACTGGTAGAGGTGTTGGCGGTGGTAAAAAGCTTAAAGTGTTACAAGATGTCTTGCTGGCGAACGCAGTTGAAAGTATTATAGCAAAAGAAGAACCTAACACGTGGGATAATATCATAGGTGAACTCTACACAAGCTATCCAACAACAACAGACACAAGTGAATCAAATAATCTCTCTGATATTAGTATGAATGCTGAAGATCCTACAAACATACAAACAGCCAAATATCAACCCACACACGATGAGATATTCAATGAGAAGTTGGTGGAGGTCAATCAGAAAAGTATGGAGAAAACTAAAAACACAAGACTGTGAGCTCCTTGGTCAGACAACGTTTTCTCTTTTACCAAACGGAGTGAAAATACTCACGATCGGTGTTGACCCCCTGTTAAACTTTTTGCCTTTGGTGAATGTTTCACAGAAAACTGTAATATACCTGCGTTTTTCGATGTGTGGACCCTTGAAGAATTTTTAAACGTGTTACCTATCATAATTTACAACATGGAAAACCAATCACAGGGTACAGACAAAAGCGGAGAATCGTATACACTAACTAAATACTTGGTTAAAACACAACGAAAATCAGTGTTTTTAAAGTTTGAGCTGTGCAACTATGAATATGTCACTAATTTCAGCCTAAGCTTGGAAGCATTGAAAATACTAGAAGATATTGGTTCTGTGGTCAAAGACTTATTGTTGGAATTACGTTTTAGGAGCTTCTTCGACCTAAACTAAAATGTTTATAGCTGACATCAGATCGGAACTGTCCAAGTTCAGAGACAGGGCAGTCATATCTTGTGCCTTCTTCATTGCCCGGTTAAAATACTCTGATAACCTGTGTATAGTGTGTGAATTTATTACTAAATATCAACTTGTACTGAAAGATATGCCAACGTGTAACAGATTTAACTATAACACTAGTTGATAATAAAAATATATGTGTAAAAAAATCTCTGTGTGTTTTATTAACTGTATTTTCTGACAACCATTCTGTTGGCGCAAATGCATAAAGGAGGATTTAAAATAAAAAATACTTTTAACATGTTTCCTTTATTAGTAACATAATACAAGTTATTTAATGTCTTTGGTGTTGACCCAGGAATTATGGGTCGTATCAAAACCAAGCCATTTCACGTAGGACTTGATGCCTTTTTTCTCAACACTCGTTCGATTAAATACATGTCAGAAGATAAAGTCTTTTGTAGTTCTTGCTCATAAAACCCTCCGCTGATTGGTTTGCCTTGCATGTCTTCTAGTAAATACGTCACTGGGTTGGTAGGGTGCACCGTGGCCACCTTAAACAACTCTGCGGACCAGCGTGGTGTATAACCTTTCTCAAATAATGTTTTCCCTTGCTTATACGTACAACATCGCCCACTTTAAATTTAGTTTGTACAGACACCGGTATAGTGTTGGAATAGATCTTCTTACGAATAGTTGCCTCGTTTTTTCCTAGTGACATCCAGAGGTTTGACACCGGTGGTGCGATGAATGGTTGCGTTATATGTAGCTGTGACATTGGGTAGGATATGTAGCCACCTGTAAGAACCAGACAAGTGAAAGTTTTTATATATCTTCTCTTTCAATGTACGTATGACTCGTTCCACCATTGCCGCCTTCTTCACACTATAGGTACTGTAATGATTGATGCCGTATTTGGTCATTAGGGCCTTAAATTTAGCGTTGTAAAACTCCGTGCCAAGATCAGACTGAATGTCGGAAGGTGCTGTGCTGTTAGCTAAAATATCGGCCATGGCTTTAGTCACCTCCTCGGCGTTTTTAGATTTAAGCGGACGCGTCCACACATACTTTGAAAAACAATTGATCACTACCAGAATGGACTTGAAACCGGAGTTTTCACGATGATAGTCTGTAAACTCGGCCAAATCAATTTGCCACAAGTCATCCAAACCTCTAATTATCGTGTGTCTACGTTTAAACTTGAGTCTAGCTGGCTTGTACAACTCGTTTATAATTTGTTTCTTAGCATCAGATGGTTCAGCGTTACGTTGTTGTTGTCGCCGGCGACGCTTCATGGTGATGTTGGATTTAAAAGTATCCACTTGTCGTGCAAATCTTTTAGATTTTTGTCTATTTCACCCAACTTATTTAGCTTGTGGTTATTTGACAGATCGATATCTTTTAAAACTTGAGCTGTTATGGCCTTAGTTGAATTTTTCAATTTCTGTTCCAAATCTTTTAACTCCGGTTTATGCACAGCTTCTAGCACAATGGCAACCAGTTTTTGTGTCACTTCATCTTTATCTGCAGATACTCAGCTTTATGTTTCTGATAGTTGTCCACCCAGGCATCAACAAATCTTTTAGTTACGCCATCTGTTGAATCGATAGGGCTGGCTACGTTACACAATCTATGGTTTTGCACATCGAAATCACCACTTGCAGTTCTTGGGAAAATATCTCATTGAACCACGCGGTTATGTATAGAGTTGTTGTTGAATTTTGCAGCAGTACGACCAAACTTGTCGATAGACATGATGAAACTGATGGTTAGCGTGTGTTAACTCTTTATATGATGTGAGCCTCCTTCAGCTCTTCCAAGATTGACTGTATCTCGTTGTTATGAGCATTATTACCTGCAACTTGGGAAGCCACGAGAAGACGAAGTCTGTCAACCAGTTCGTTCACATCATCCCAGTACACATATTCTTTCTGTTTCTTAGTATGTAGCATGTATGGCATACCATGACCTAAAGTTGCTGAGAAAGATCGCGCTCTAGCACCTTCTTGTTTTTCTAAAATTGGTTTTATTACATGTTGATATTTGGTAGAGGTTTCGTAGAACGTCTTCTTTAGGAATGTTCTCTTTTCTGTGAAGACTCGTATCTGTCATAATGTCCGCGTAGTCACGTAAAGCATTATGATTTTTCATAGCACTCATACCTGGTTTTCTCAAAAATATCAATTCCAACAGATGTTGAGTGCCGTAATATATTCTGTCACCAACCACAATTGAAAGCTTTCCCTATTTCTAAAATCTACGTCAGTAACAACAAATTTAACAGGTTTATTTCCAAGCATCCAAGTATTGGTGGCTTTATCATAAGTAACACCATATGTTTGATCACATAAATGATTATCTGTGAAATATTTATCAACATAATATGGAACAACTACAGGATACGAACTTAACGCTTGTTCGTAAATGGCTTCCGGTGTATTTGCTGCGGCATCTAGTTTTCTATAAGCTTTCGTAACCCATAATTCAGGTTCGGGTTCAGGTTTAGGTGATTCTGCTTACAACTCAAACGTTTCATCATCGCTAAGAAATTGAACTTCCTTCTTTGCTGGTGGTTTGACATCAATTTCAGTTTTAGTTGGTTGCTGCTGAGCTGTTTGAGCAGTAGCCAACGCTGTGGTTGCTGTGTTTTTAGATATATCATCCAGCGGTTTTAACAGAGGCTTATATAAATGCTGTAACGTTTCATCAGTCTCTGTTTTGCCCAGTTTCAAAGCTAAATATTTGTTTCGAATAATCTTTGATAAATCGGCTATTTTACGTTTGATATTGGGCGACTGTGTTGATAGTTTTTGTTGGCGCCGACGACTTTTAGATTTTTTCGCCATGCTCACCGTATGTTGATCACATGAAGACTAACACACACTTACACACGTGGCAGTTTAAATATATAAAATGATCGAAGCCTTTGCGATACCGCCCTTTTGCTAAATCACAATCTTTAACGACCACCATCATATCATGATTGGTCTGCCAACATTCACCACACAGTGTCTTGAACTTTTCAAAAGTCATATCGGTGGTCACATGATCATCATACACATGTTTAAGATTGGTTTCGTCCTGTTTGAATAACACAACAACATTTGCATTGTCACGTACCAGTTGTTTTGGTACTTTGCTGTATGTCTGACAAAGATAGAAGGAATCAATGTTTTTATGCCTGCCCATACTAAAGTATGCTCTTATTTTATCTTGTTTGTCACAAGCTACATCATCAAATATAAACACAGAGTTGTCCAAGGCATCTCCCGGATCTAATATTTCATCGTTTTCTCTATAAGGATAGTAACTAACACCCTTTGTAGCATCCAACACTTCCTTTAATATGTTGTATTTCGGTTGATACAGTGACTTTGAATACACATAAACGTTTTCAAACTTTAAACCGTTTGTTTCAAACAATAAACTCAGCATGACATTGGTTTTACCACATCCACTAGGATCACATATCAAACAACGTACCGTGTCGGGTAACAGAAGACCGTGTCTGTGTTGTGTAACTGTTTCCACACGCACAACATCGTCCAAGTTTGTAACTGGTAAGGATGTTGTGTGTTTTACGATACGCATCGTTAACTAGACTAACACCAACCTGCTTACTGTAAGTATAAATACTGGTGTTTAATACATCACCGCTTAGTATTTAAGGGTGAGGCCTCGTTAACACACTCATCAACAAATTGCCTGTTGAGTTACACATACCCGGTTATCAGTTTTGTGGTCCGGGCACTAAACTTAAAGAACGTCCTGCCAGAGGCGATCAAGGTATCAACCCGTTAGATCGTGCTTGTCGAGAGCACGACATCGCCTACTCTCAATCAAAACAGTTGAGTGACAGGCATCGTGCCGACGAGGTGTTGGAGCACCGAGCCAAGGAACGAGTCAAGTCGAAGGACGCAAGTTTTGGTGAGAAGGCGGCAGCCTGGAGTGTAGCAAAAACAATGAAAGTTAAAAGAAAACTTGGTATGGGTGTGAACAAACCCAGAAGAACTAGTAATGGTACACGTAAGAGAAAAGTTGGTGGCAAGGTACCGTTTAAAAACATACTGGCTTTGATGCGTGGCGCTATCAATGTGGGAGAGGAAGTGCCGTCTGTGAAAAATCTACTGTATGTAGCGAGAAAAGTCATCAAAAACGCCGGTGGTCGAAAGAAAGTTAAAGTATCTCGAGTTATTCCAATACCTAAAAGCGGAGGCTTCCTTCCACTGTTACCTCTTATATTTGGTGGGCTGTCAGCACTAGGAGCTCTGGGAGGCGGTGCTGCAGGTATTTGATACCAAGTCTGCAAAACAGAAACTGGAAGAGGCAAAACGTCACAATCAAACAATGGATGCCATTGCTGTGGGTAAACGAGGTACTGGTGTGGGTGACGGTATGTACATGAAGAAACAACGCAGCGGCTACGGTTTGTATTTACACAAGACAAAACACGTGTGATACCTTTACCAGTAAGACCTCTAACAAATGTAGATCTTGTCAAGTTTGCTGGTAAAATGAAAATCCCATATTTTAGAGGTGTATACATGCGAGATGAGCTTCTACGCAATGGACCACGTAAAAACGAATCATTCATTATGAATTTGCAAACACACAGGGAGCCAGGCAGTCATTGGGTTGCTGTAAGGAAACGTGGTGACATCGTTGAGTACTTTGACTCGTATGGAAACTTGAAGCCTCCTGTAGAGCTGCAACGTTATCTTAAAGACTATTCTATATTGCATAATCATGATGTGTATCAAACATATAACACAATTAATTGTGGGCACTTTTGTTTAAAATTTTTGCAATAAAAGACTCAAACAGTAACCTGTGTGTATCAGTCATGTCGCTAACGTTCGAGTTGAAAGGCTCTACGTCCTCGCTGTCATTGGACATATTTCCATCGATAATGTTGGACCCCCGGTTTGATAATTCGTTGGCACTCTCAAATTTTCACACATACAACACCATACCAAATATAGAGACCGCTTGTAATAAGTTGCATTTTTATTTTACACTCGAAGCTGAACCGAAGAAAGATGGTGTGATTCAAGAAATAATAATTCCCAATGGAGCTTATGAAATTAGCGATATGGAACGCTGTATCCAAAACAAAATGGCCCAATCTATCTCAAGTTGAACAATTTTCCAGAGGGTGCTGCTGTTGACGATGCAAGTAAACTGTTCAGTTTGAAAGCCAACAACAAGACTTTGAAGTGTGAGATACAGTGCAAGTACGACATTGATTTGACAGTGGACGCCTCAATAGCTCCTCTCTTGGGTTTTTTCTCAAACATATCCGATTTACCAGTGGGGATTGTTAAAGTGAAAACGATTCATTTGGAGTGTAACATAGTGAGCGGGTCTTACCACGATGGCAATCCCGCACACACACACTATACGAGTTTGCTCCTATGGTTGATCCGGGCTATGCAATCGACATAAACCCACACAGTAAATTGTTTCTACCCGTCAACACACGTATCATCTCCCATATATAAATGTAAACATCATCGATCAGAATGCAGTGCCTGTGAACTTTCAAGGTGAAGAGATCATCGTGATATTACAGTTGAGCAAGACACCTCCGGTATGTTAGTTATAAATACCAGTGCCGATGAGCAACATCGGTCAGTATCTTCGTTGTCTGCATCACAGACGGTTCTATCCGAAGAAAACGTACAGTTTCTACAATCATTGGGTTACGTTGTTAAGCAAACTACATATCTTCGCAGACCCCGTCCACGACGAATCCATCAAGGGAGAAGAAGTACACATGTACGTTCCGCAAACCAGATCATTTGATTACAACGACACATGTGAGTTTGCCATCAACCAGCAAGATGTGTTTTACGATTGGTCTTCGACAGCTCTCCTGATCAGCGGTTCCACTTAGACAACGGGTACAACAGGTGATGTGTTGGTAACAGCGAATGCGGCAGCTCATTTTTTCTCCTCTGTGGCTGTTGAGATGTGCAATTAGATTATCGAACATGTTAGAAATCCAGGCATCGTTACAGCAGTCCGAACATTATTACAAGCAAACAGCGATGAAGCACGAGCTCTCATACCTGCCGGCTGGCATCCGAACGAAAGGAACACCATGGTGAAAAACAACAGATTTTGCTATTGCCTACCGCTCAGCTACCTGTGCAATATTTTCAAAGATTACAGAAAAGTGCTTTTCAGTCGTTTGTTGGTACGCATAACACGCGGTCAGAACGATAGAAATTGCTATATTCTGAGCAGTGTACCTGGCGCCGACAAAGCTGTAAAGTTTAACATTGAACATATGGCATTGCAAGTCAAACACATACACCCCAGTGATGTGATACAACAGCAGCTGTTGAAATCGATCGCTCAAGATAAAAAGATTCTTATACCGTTTAGAAAATGGGAGATGTCCGAATTACAGAATGTGAGTAATTCAACCAAGGACTTGTGGTCCGTGAAGACCTCATCGAACACAGAACGACCTCACATTGTTATCGTCAAACGGATCGCTACCACAACCCAGGAAAAGATATTAACTAGTTTGATCATGTGGACGTTCGAGATATAAGACTGCATCTGAATTCAAAACAAATTCCGTCCGAGGGTATGAATCTGAACTTTGGGCAAGTAAATTATCTGGAAGCATATAAAAACATGATTGAATTTCAACGAGCATATCTCGGTAGAGAACCACAGCCTACGTTGGATTACAAAGCTTTCGCAAAATATCCTATGTCTCTGTTTGATTGTTGTATACGGATTCCATCAAACCGTCAACTATCGATATCAAATTGGAGATGAAAAGTAACCAGAACTTTCCCGATAACACTAAATGTTTCTGCATAATTATACATGATTGCATCATCGAATACTCCCCACTCTCTAACGTTGTTCGCTATATCATCTGAGTACGTCATACAACGTTCCCCCACCACTCACCCTAGGGCTATATAAGCCGAATTAGAAGTATAGTGGTTAGACAGTGTCAAGATGAGGTTCGTCGTTGTCGATACTCAAGGTTTCTGTCTCCCTGAGTTCACACCTAAAGAACTAGTGATTTATAATGGGTATTAAACTGTACATTATGTATTTAAGCCACATACACCGCTACGTTTACTGCATGCAGATATAATCAAACAAGTGAAGTTCCTACAAACTCAACACCATTGTATTGATTATCATTATGGTAATGTTAATTTAGAAGAATTACCAAATATAATAGCCAAACATATTATTGCCCAACAAGTGGCTAGAATGTATGTTAAAGGAGAAAATAAACAAAGGTTTTTGTTACATTTACTGTTAAAGTGTGGCTATCAAGTGGATGTTATCAATATGAAAAACAGTCCAGGGTGTCCGAAGCTGGTGTCTGACATTCCTTTATGTATGGATCATGCTCTGGGATATAATAGAAAATGCATGTGTAGTGTAAATAATTGTATGCTATTATTTTCGTATATTGTAAAGTTGTTACCGTAGTAAAAAAGTTTTAAATTATATATATGTTTTTCTAATACCCCTAACAATCCTTAAAAACTAGTAAATAAAACCCAAGTGTTTATTTTATATATTTGTATTAGCAAACACGTTTGGGATACATGTGCAGATAAGTGCTATATTTGAAACAAAAGTACATCAACATGAATATGGTAAGACATGTGAGAAAGCCAGTGGCTATAAACAGAAAAATATACTTTGAAGTGAACAGCTGGGCGTCAGTCAACACAAGAGTGGTCCAATCAGGTGTCTCGCCACGACTGCCATTATCAAACAGAAACATAACTTTGTAACGTATCACATCAGATGACATGCTTTTGGCTGACATGTTGTATGTTGCAAGCGGAACTAGGTCGTCGTTGTATAGATATGTTGTTGTTGTAAGAGCTGACCATATCATGCAGTCATCAGTGTCGAAACAAATTCGTACTTCTGTTACATTGGGTGGCCTATGAATTTACAACACATTCTGACACAGTGCTGTTAGGACGATGAAACTTGCTTTAACAGGAACCATGGCGAATGTTATGGATGTCTGTCAATACTTGCTCTTGAGCGTAGTGCAAACACTACAACATGTAATATTTAAATGCTGGTGTTACAGTGTCGAGTAAAGTTTTTATAGTTTAGATGGTCTGCGGTACATAAGCGTCCCACTTACCCAGATCGTTTAATATTTGCACTATGTTTTCCATAAAACACGTGTAAGTCCATGCAAATTGTGATTCTTTCAGATAATTCAGTCGTGCTTTAACCAACACCTCAAGTCTCAGCAACTGTTCTACCCACTCTTCGTTCAAAAATAGATGCATAGATGTGAAACCGTTATCGATACACAAGGCTTTTTCACTTAGCACGTTTGAATAAGTTATGCGGCAGTAATTAGGATGATGCACTATAAAGCTATTTGGCTCGTCTTCACCTTTAAGATATTTCCTACACAGCTCACGTATGTCGTCTAGGAAATCGTAAAAATCCCACTCTTCCAAGGCCAAATATTGGTTTTCTTCATCCAGCGATAACGGATCGACAAATTTCACAACATTTGTAAAGTCGTTTCTTGCACTGGTGCCGGTAATCAATTTCAAGGATCGTCGAACACTAAAAGTGGTTTCCATCAACAGCCTGTCGTCAACTTGATACTTGTTAAATAAGACTCGTCGAGTTTCGTGTTCTGTGAAATCGGGGCCATCGTTTTCATCAAGGGCATAGTCGTTGCTGTTGTCGTCGTCGTTGTTATCACTCTCCGACACAGACATATTCATGTTAATACAATCGCAAGACATGTTTACACAAACTCTTTTAGGTTTAGACTGAAGCTTGCTGACCATGTTAAGTAGGTTTTGTTGTTCCCCCACTACAAACTTCGGTTGTATGGTTTGGATTGGTTTCCTGGTAAATTTTACAAATCTATTGCGATCACTAAATACTTTAGCATATTTTGTGCTACACTGCATGATCATCCAGATATTTCTGGCAGACTTTAACAAACTTTTCTACAGCAACACAATCTTTGTTCTCATATCTATCCCAATCAGCATTGGTTGGAAGAGTGTCGAAATATTCGCTACAAATTGTATATAACATGTCGGTGGCGTCTGTAGGGTGAATTTTTCGTGTTAAATTAATGGATTTAGTACGTTCAGCATCATTATTAAAATTATAACTGTGTGTTAATATATCGTTTAGGTGGTCTGAAAACTTGTGGATGTCATCGCAGCTTGAAAACTCAAATTATTTATTAAACCCTTCTCTCATCGTCTCGAGTGTTTCGTGTTTGAGTTCTTCCTCGGTTGGCGGTTCAATTTCTATGTTCGTTGTTTCCAGTGTGACCTCATCAGCATCATAATAACTTTTGTATTGATTTTTAGTGAATTTTCGTAGAAAAAATTCACTAATGGGGAGATCCCGACTTTTGAATTTTGAAAAAATTTTTGCAAATGAGCGCGAACTAGGACCCCTAGAACCCATATCCGGGGTCAGTTTCAATTTTTATATGTTTATATATATATATATATATATATATATATATATATATATATATATATATATATATATATATATATATATATATATATATATATATATATATATATATATATATATATATATATATATATATATATATATATGTATCACACCGATAACTCAAAAAATAATAGGCCGATTTTGATAAAATTTGGCATGTACCTTTCTTTTGTTAATAGCTTGGATAAGTTCGTTAGTCAGGAAAATCGGACGAGGTTTTCCGGGAAAATTTTGAGTTTTCATTCGAAAAAAATTCATATCTCAAAAAGTAATAAGCCGATTTTAATAAAATTTGGCACATACCTTCCTTTTGTAAATGGATTTGACATGTTTGTTAGTCAGGAAAATCGGACGAGGTTTTCCGGGAAAATTTTGAGTTTTCATTCGAAAAAAATTCATATCTCAAAAAGTAATAAGCCGATTTTAATAAAATTTGGCACATACCTTCCTTTTGTAAATAGCTTTGACATGTTTGTTAGTCAAGAAAATCGGACGAGATTTTCCGGGAAAATTTTGAGTTTTCATTTGAAAAAAATTCATATCTCAAAAAGTAATAAGCCGATTTTAATAAAATTTGGCATGTACCTTTCTTTTGTAAATGGCTTTGACAAGCTCGTTGTTTATAAAAATTGGACGAGGTTTTCCGGGAAAATTTTTAGTTTTCATTTGAAAAAAATTTTTATCTTAAAAAATATATAATCTATGATAACCAAATTTGGTAGGTAGGTTTACGATATAAAAAGTAAACTATACACCAAAATTTAGACTTCTATGTTACAAGAAAAAAAAGTTATAATAAAATATTTTGTGCCAGATCATTTCTATGAAAATTCACTACCATAACGCACTTGCTGCGTCCAGGCTTTTTTGCTTCTTCGGGTAAATATTTTAAAAATGGTTCATTTAACGGGGCTCCTAGTTGGTGTTGAATGAGTGCCAAAGCAAAAAATTGTGTAGAACAAAATCCACTTAAATATACGTCACACAACTCAACCATATGTCTACTTTCATATTCTTCGGCTTCGGACTTACGCCCATCTCGATGAGCTTATTTTTGTATCTTTAACACTAACAGTCTGACTTTTGCGGTGTCTTTCTCGCTATACATTCTCGTTTTATCTGCATACCACGGCTTTTTGTATAAACTAAATATCCGATGTGTGCATGGTTTGCTCATCATAATAACGTATGTTTTGATTTTTTGCTTTTTCTGGTAAATACTTGAAAAATGGTTCACTTAACGGAGCTCCTAGATGGTATCAAATGAGCGCTACAGCAAAAATTATGTAGAGCAGAACCCACTTAAATATATGTCACACAACTCGACTATATGTCCGCCTTCATAATTTTCCCCTTCAGAATCACGTTCGTCGATAAAGGCTTCTTCTTGTATCTTTAACACAAACTGTTTTAATTCAAATTCACACTCTTCTTCAATCAATATTTTTTTGTGTCCATACCATAAGAAACTGTTAAACGGCATGGTTCAACAACTAACTAATAATACACCCAAACTTGCCCACTCATTAATACCTACAAACTAGCATGTGTAATGTGTGTGTGTCTACAAATACGTTGTTTCTTATGGAAAACCGTGTCAAAAGCTGTATATTGGGCTAAAATACATAGAATCTTATGGAAAATAGGAACGATTTAAGGTGCAAGTGGGGGCCTTTTCTATAAACACGAATAATGGGATGATGTCATCCTTTCGGTTATGTCAACGGCTGTATTCTAGACAAGCTCAAACACGTATAATGGGATGATTCAACGGGACATAACACAAGGTAACATTCCAAAGGTCATCAACCGACAGACAAATGTTGTTTACCCAATGTGGGCCTCTCTCTTACGTATGTTAAACAGATGCACAAACAGGCTCAAACACGTTTAATGATGATGATGTCATTCATCCTGTTATGATAACTGCTAACGGCTGTATTCTAGACAGGTTCAAACACGAATAATGGGATGATGTCATCCAACGGAAATAACACCAGATAACAACTGTAAAGACAAGCTCAAACACGTTTATGGATGATGTCATCCTTCCTGTTATTACAAATGCCAACGGCTGTATTCTAGACAAGTTCAAACACGAAAAGTTGGACTAACAAACGGTAGAAGTTTACATACTTGTACTTAGAATCGAATAAAAGTCTTTGTTTAAATTAATGTGTTTTTATTTTATAATACAATTAAAATTATGCCGTAAATCAAGAATATCCTAAATAAACTTCTCTTGTGGTACATCTGCTATCTGTAGGTTGTTTCTATGTGCTGTAAAGTATTTCACTTCGGTCTTTATTCTGTTAAAGAGATCTACTGAATTTGGATCATACAGCATGTTTAGGATCGCTTGGGCGTTGGGATGTTTATTTTTAAAGTTCCTGACAGCTCTTGTGAAACATTTTTTTTTGTGTTCTTACAGCATGATATGGATATATCTTTAAGATGTTCTGTGACTTTAGCATTTGTTTCTCGTATACGCTGCACTTCATCATCTATCTCCATTAATTTCACTTCAATCTCCTCAAGGTTGTCCCTGTATTTCTGATTAAATTTGCTTAGGAAAAAATCAAAAATAATTTGGTTGCATTTGTCGTAGAACTGATTGGATATCCAACAAGCCAAATTTAATATCAAATCTTTGCACACATATGTACCAGATATCGCGTCGTTTTCACCGCGCGCTCCACCAATGTTTAACACGTATGTGGCGGTTGTAGGTAGTAAGCGGACGCCTTCGGTTGGAAAATTTAGCATATCGGTATTCCGATACCCCAAATGTTCCTTCAACTGACTGTTGTAATAGGCAATCAACTCTTTAGTTTTCTTATTTTCCAACCAATGATATATATTTTTCTCACTTTGTTGCACAATTTTGCTGCATTGAAATAACCAGTATTCTTATCGATAATTACTTTAAAGTCTCCAAATGAACCATACCAGAAGTTGTCTTTAATTTGCTGATAACACACATCACTTAATGTAGCCATTTTGAAACAGATAGAGCAAGCTGAAGAACGTCCTCTCTCTGTGTGTGACAACTCAATTGTGAATAAGCGTAAGAGTGTGTGTGTGCCCCAATTAATACATCCTGCCACCGTCTCCGTTTTTTAAACTGTATATGTTTTTACATAAACTTGAGTAATAAACCATTTGTGTCTAGTTTATATATTTGTATTAGCAAACACGTTTGCGATACATGTGAAGTAAAGCCCTATATTTACAACACAAAGCACATCAATAAATATGATAAGACATGTGAGAATGCCAGTGGCTATAAACACAGAAATATACTTTGAAGTGAACAGCGGGGAATCGTTTAGCACTCAGATGTCTCACCACAGCTACCGTCATCAGATAACGTTCATCTAGCGAACTCTAACAGAGAAACTAGGTCATTGGCAGGAAATAAAAACTGATAACGTTCATTTACCACGGGGTTGAACTCTGAAAACTAGGTCACCTACCGGACATGACAACTGATAACAAGTGTACAGATAAGTTCTAACACGCTAGCTGTCTGTATATAACTAGCTGTCGTGTTTGTCAAGCATGTTATTCAAATCCTTTGTCTGTCTGTTTCCTCTACACAGGAGACACTTGACCCAAAGAACATGACTGTTACTCACTCTAACCGTTGTCTGTCTGTCTGTTATTACACACGCATCTGTCAGTCTAAGCAAAGACATCAAACTGTCATGACCTGCGTGTGTGTTATATCCTTTCAAACAACAACATGTACAAGCTCAAACAAGGTTATATATGATACTCGTTGGGAGCTAATTGTCTGTCTGTCTGTCTGTTATTACACACGCATCTGTCAGTATAAGCAAAGACAGCGAACTGTCATGACCTGTGTGTTATATCCTTTCAAACAACAACATGTACAAGCTCAAACAAGGTTATCTATGATACTCGTTGGGGGCTAATTGTCTGTCTGTCTGTTTCCTCAACACAGGAGACACTTGAACCAAAGAACATGGCTATTTGCTACGTTTTACCAGTGTTTTACTGATAAGCTCTCACTATAACCGCTGTTAAATAGTTGTCTGTCTGTATGTTATTACACACAACTGTCAGTCTAAAGCAAAGACATCGAACTGTCCTGACCTATGTGTGTTATATATCCTTTCAAACAACAAGCTCAAACAAAGACCAAAGTCGTGCACACCTGTTTAGTATGTGTTAAGCTGTGAAACAAGGATGACGTCTCTTGCTGTAGGTAAGTATTTTACTCTTATATATTTAGCAGTCTGTTTGCATTCAAACAACACATATCAACCAACCCTCGTATTTGATGTTAAATCGAGTTTTGTTACTTGTATTTTTGATCACTCCATATATATATATATATATATATATATATATATATATATATATATATATATATATATATATATATATATATATATATATATATATATATATATACAATGATATAAATTCAGATCTACGTTAATATAAAACACCCACGTAAAAACTCATATCAGTTTTATTACAGCTCCGGAAACAGGTTAATTTGCATATGCAAATACATTTTGTTTTCGATTTAGTAATATCTCAAACGTTTTGTTTTAGATTTGATATTACATATGTATTGGAACGTATGTTTAAATCTATTTTAATATATATATATATATATATATATATATATATATATATATATATATATATATATATATATATATATATATATATATTTATATATATTTCAAATTGTCTGTCTATCTCTCTCATATCTGTATGTATGGGTAACCTGAATGTGTGTCCAATAGCCCTGGCTCTTCGAAGAAGGGAATATTCTCTCACTTTACCAATTTCCAATAGAATGTTCCTCTGTTCGGTGAGCGAGGGCTATGGACAAAAACGACACAAATTTTCAATAAAATTCAAATTTCCCGCCAAAAAACGAAATATCCTAGTAACCCCAATACAACACACTTACCAGCACAATAAACAACACATGGTGAGCTTATATGACAACTGTGTGTGTAACCCACAAACATAAACAAAACAAACATAACCTAAGAAACGTTGGCAAGCTCGTAACAAACAAACATTCAGCTAGCGGGTGGCCGACATATCCTAAACACATACAGACTTAACCTCCACAAACAGTCAGCTTAGGAACTGGCATGTAACACGTGTGTGTACGAACATAACCTTAACAAACAAACAGTCAGATAGCCGGAATCAGCATGCTTATATGTCATACACCATGTGTGTGCCAACATAACCTTAACAAACAGTCAGATAGCGGGAATCACCATGCTTATATGTCATACAACAAGTGTGTATGAACATAACCTTAACAAACAGTCAGATAGCGGGAATCACCATGCTTATATGTCATACAACATACACCTAACCTAAACAACCAATCAGATAGCAGAGAATCAACAAACACATGGAGACCAAAACTGATTGCGGCCATCTTTGGAACATTTGACGTCATCAGACTGGTGACAGCCCAGACAGATCACAACAAAACACATGGAGACCTAACCTGGGTTGTAGCCATCTTGGAACATTTGACGTCATCAGGGGACAGGTCAGGTGGAGACAGCCCCCCAGACAGATGACAACAAACACACATGGAGACCTAACCTGATTGCGGCCATCTTGGAACATCATGACAGGTGACAGCTGTCATGTGACAGGTCCAGTGATACATGACAGCCCAATGACAGCTGGCATTTGACAGCTGACAGGTGGCAGCTGACAGGTCAGATGTCAACTGCCAATCTCACACGCATGCGCGTGATGTCATCGCGCATGCGCAGAAAAAAGTGGAAGGGATGGTCTCAGGTGCCGCCCGATCTACTAACACATTTGAATATTAAACTCAAGGTGATGAGAAAAAGTTCGCAATCGTACTTGAAGATTTTACCCCTTATTGTAGTCCACTAAAGAACATTTTAAGTTTTTCAAGAGAGCAACTCCCTCAAGAAATGATTGACCAGTTTGTAACAGCTCTAAAGCAACTTGCTGCCTCGTGCGTGTTCAAAGAACGAGACACCTTGATCTTGGACAGGATTGTGCTAGGCGTAAAGGATCGCAGAATTCAAAAGCAATTGTTGCAAATTTCTGATCTAAAATTTCAACAAGCAACTGACATGTCGAAATATGGAAAATAGTATTGTTACACAAAGACAAAAAAAATGAGAAAATGTGAGTGCGATTAAGCGTAGTGAAGCTACCCATAAACTGACCTACAGGAAAACCCCAAGGCAAATTGGAAACCTTGAACCAGAACAGGGCGGTTTCTCAGGCAACATGGGACTACAGGCAGGTAGGAATACAAAATTTTGTTGTAAAAAGTGTGGTCAGTGGCATGTCAAAAATAAATGTCCGGCCTTCTTCAGATACTGTTCCTTACGCAACGAACGAGGGCATTATCGTAAAATGTGTCAATTAAAAAATCAGAACGGTGAAATTACATTAGATAGACAAGATTCAAATAATGATGATAGTGATTCCCAAAATCACATTGTCTGGGTTATAAATAACTCTCCAGTGAACTCGGGAGAATGGTTCTAAAAACGCCAAGTCAATGGTTGTGATGCAACTTTAAAAATTGACACTGGAAGTCAAGTTAATATCCTAAATTTTCGTGATTTTCACAAATTAAATATCAATGTTGGTGCCTTGGAGGGTTCAACAAGCATTTTGTCTAGTTATGCAGGACACAAAATTAAAATACTATCTATCCTTGGGTTGTTAGCGGCTCAGAGGTTCGGAATGATACATGTGGGGTGTAATGTAAGTGTTATCAGTAGTAATGTACCAGATATGTTGGACAATTACAAGAATATTTTTTCTGCTATATGCAAAGTAAATAAACAGTGTAAAATTACGTTGACTGAAGATGCAGTGCCACATATCAGTGGTACAAGAAAAATACATGTGGCACTTAAAGTGAAGGTCAAGAAAAAGCTGAATCAGATGGTTCATGTTAATATGATTGTACCTATAGATCAACCAACTGATTGGCAAAATCCAATTGTGCTTGTGCCAAAAAATAATGGCAGTGACATCCGTATTTGCATGGACCCAGTTCACTTGAATAAATACATAAAAAGGAAGCGTTTTTAGATTCCCACCCAAGATACACTGTTTGCTGAGCTGGCAGGAGCAAAACCTTTCTCGTTACTGTATGCTTCTTCAGCATTCCTGCAGCTGCCACTGGATTATGAGAGCTCCTTCTTGCGTACGTTTACTACCCCATTTGTCCGTTTTCGCTATTTGAGGCTACCATATGGTCTAAGCTGCTCTCCAAAAATTTTCCAGATATATGCATGAGCTCTTAGATGGTATCCCTGGACAAATAACATACTTTGATGATATCCTGCCTTATGGTCATACTATTGCGGAACACAACAAAAGCTTGAAGTTAGTGTTGGATAAAATACAAAAAGTGGCCTTACACTGAACTTGAAAAAATCTATGTTTTGTGTCAACAAAGTTAAGTTTTTGGGACACCAGATCAGTGATGAGGGAATCTCACCCGATTTTGACAAAACACAGGCAATAAAAAGATGGCAGCACTATAAAATGATAAAGACATAACGTTTTCTGGGCATGGTGGTTTACTTGTCGAGATTTGTCCCAAATTTGTCACAAGAGACAAGTGTTCTTCGTAAACTGCTTAGTAAAAGGAATGACCATTCATTTTCCAGAGGTGTCCATTGCCATAATGAACACCTCTGGAGCATTAGTGTTTTGAAAGAATTTGCTACGCTAATTTTAAAATTTTTATTTTATTTTTTATTTTTTGAAAATAAGGGAACTGATTTTTATTATCGGTATCCGTTTAAAATAGATATCTACAAGAAAGGAAAGTAAAACTGTCAGAGATGCCACTATAATTTAATTTAATTTGGAAAAACTATAGAAAAACCTACTAAAAATTTAATTTGATAATTTATTTATTTTAAACCACTACTAATACTAAGGTGTGAACCCTTGCTCCAATTTATATGTTGTCTAATTGAAAATCCTTTAACAAAAACAAGCTTTATGAAAGTGTAAGATTAACAATAATAATTATGCGACAGGCTGTTTGCAAACGTATGTCGTTACATTATAAATACAAAGATACGTTATTATTATATTAAGAAATTGAACATCCAAAAGTATTTTATTTAATTTTCACAAGAACAAAAAAATAGAATCGTAAATAAATTCACTAATTTTGGCAAGTCCTTTAACCACAAATTTGTAGGTAACTCTTCGAAGATCGCTCTCTCTCTCTCTCTCTCTCTAGTTTCTGGTATGTATAATAATAATATCAGAAAAATGTTACCTTAGGTTATTGGTTTAAACCTCTGGGTCAAACTTTGACTGCTATATTGTTTTGTAACACCAAACCAAATAAGCCTTCACTCCGACAAAGCTTAGTTTACTAAATAAATTCAGAAAATTTACGTATGCCGGAAAAGGCAGTATTTAACTTTTCTAGACTAACTTTCCAAATTATTACGCATTTTCTCTGTCCTTTCTATGTATATACTTCCGTGTCTAAATATCTTCTGGGTAATTGCCAATTGAGTATGACAAGTGATACTATCCAACGTAACGGCTGCGATTTATACAAAACAACAGTTTTTTTAAAACTAACAAGACGTGAGTCTTTTCCTTCTAGATTCTGACTGCTAATTTCACTTTGGTGTTTTTGATTATCAAACAATTTTTCGCCCAGAAGAGAACAACACTTTTCCATTAATGCACAAGTTCACTATTCAGAGAACGATATGAATTTCCTCCACTTTACCAGCGCCGCAGGTTCTGCAGGATACCCACCGTTTCAGCGTTATCAATTTTCTCTCTCGTTACGATAAATATCGAAATATCGGCCTGAAGTAGATATCAGGGAAAGAGAGATAGATCGAAACCATTGACACCGGCGTCGATTGGGGGAATTGAGTATTTTAATTAAAATGACGATCTTCACCCGGAATATGAAACCAACTATGGAGATGATCAATTGAAACGGGGATTTATAAAAATACCACGTTGCACACCACTCTCTCCCGGTAAAAGAAGAAGAAAAGGTAAGCTTTACTTCTTCTTATAAAAACTAGACAGAAATTAACCCATGGTAACAAGTCTAAACAGGTTAAACTAAAAGATTACATATACACCCACACATATGTACACTTCCCTTTGTGGTAAAAAAATAAATGGATAAGCAAATCATATTTCGCTATAATCCGAAAAGAGGACAGAAATTTTTAAATAACTGCAAATAACCAGAGGAGTGAGGATTAACCAGCCAATCCGCTCAGGTTTCAGATTTATTTGGCCCTCAGTGACTGAAAGGAAGTTCATGTCAGGGTAAAAATTTGTTACTATAACGGTAAAGGCATGTAGGTAAGAGTAGGTAATGGTACGGCAAGGCAAGGTAACAGCAATCGGGACACCAATAACTGACAAAGGTAAATACAACGACAGTCACGCTAAATGTGAAGGCAAGGATGACTATAAAGATATCGAGGTAACGATATATCAAATAGAAATTTTAAAGAAGCTACCGCAAGGAAAATATATCTGAGGTAAACATACGGTAGGGATAGATACGATATTGAAAGTGGGACGAAAATAAGATAAAGAGGCAGAAGAAAACATATAAAGGTTTAAGAATCGACAAGGGAAGGACCATTATAAGGCTTAAGATCCTTGGAATGCCATCGGCCCAAGTTTTTCCCAGACATGTCAGCGAGGGTATAGACTAAAGGAGAATGTATCTGAATGATACGACAAAGAACAAACTTTGGAGCTAATTTAGCCTTAAAATGGTTAGTCGCATCGGACAGAACATAATTCTTCTTCCATACCAGTTCGCCAACTTTGAAAGATAGGGAACGACGACGCAAATCGTACCTAGCCTTGCTAGAATCATATGCCCTTCGAAGTCGTCTTCTAACATCCTCATACACAAAAGGAATGGTCTGAATGTCCTCTTGCCAATGAGATTTGTCAATCACTTCAGGAATGGACTCAGGATTGTCGGAAACCTTACCATAAAAATCACCTGTGACAGGAATGTTGCGTCCAAACACTAGAAAGGAAGGGGAGTAGCCGGTAACATCATGTTTGGCCGTACGGATAGCTTGGGCCACTTTATGGATGTTCTCATCCCAGGTCTTGTGGGAATCCTTGATGTACGAGGCAATGGCAGTGACAAGCACCTTGTTAACGCGTTCCGTATGATTTATCTGTGGATGATATTTGGCGTTATACCAAGTTGCTTGCACTTCATAAGACGAGAGGAACGATTTGAATTCTTTTGAAACAAACTGAACACCGTTATCGCAAAGAAGGATTTGAGGGACACCATAAATAAGGAACACTTGCTGTTCAAGGAACTGAGTAATACTTTTCGTGGTTGCCTTGGCAACTGGGTGAACGACCACAAATTTAGTAAACCAATCTGTAGCAACCAAAAGATACTGTTTGCCCCTTGTTGAGCGAGGGAAGGGACCCATGATGTCGACTGACAACAACTGGAAAGGGAAATGGATGTTTTTTAATTACCCATAAGTCCAATAGGACGCTGGGTAGTGGATTTATGCGCACCACAGACAAGACATTTTCGGACATAAAGGTATATGGATTTGCGCATCATCGGCCAATAATAATATTCGGAGATACGGGCAAGGGTCTTGGCAAATCCAAAATGTCCCCCCGACGTGGGTTCATCGTGATAGTGCTGTAGTAGGGCATCACGGTTAGGGGTTGGAACCACAATTTTCCATTCGGAGAGGTTAGACTGGATGTCATGAGGATGTTGCACATGTTTGTATAATACATTATTAAGGACAGAAAAATCAGGATATTTGGAGAAGTCTTTTTTAATCTTATTCAACATGTCTAGGTACCAGGCATCAGGAGACAGATCTGTAGAAGATAGCAAAGAGATATGACGAGAAAGGAAATCGGCAACGACATTCTGAGAACCCTTTCGATGTTTGATGGTAAAGGAAAATTGACTAAGCCTCATGCACCATCTAGCAAGTCGGCCAGTGGGTTCTTTCATTTTTGTGAGCCAAAGAAGAGAGGCGTGATCAGTAAAGACTATTAGATCAGCAGTACCTTCGACATAACCGCGAAAATACTCAACGCCGAACAAAGCGGCTAAACATTCACGCTCAGTGACACTATAATTTTGCTCCTGTTTGGTCAAGGTGCGAGATGCATAAGCGATAGGGTGGTCAAATCCTTCGGAATCCTGTTGAGTCAACGTAGCTCCGATACCAACCGATGAAGCATCAGTATGTATAGAAAAAGGTTTAGAATAGTCGGGACTCGTGAGAATGGGGGCATTAACAAGACGATTTTTAAGTGTTTTAAATGCCTGGTCAGCCTCTAGAGTCCATTTAATCGGTTGACCTTTTTTGCGGCCGTGAAGTAGGGCAGTAATAGGAGCACTGATGGTAGAAAAATCCTGAATAAACCTTCGGTACCACTGCATGACACCCAGGACGCGTCGAACTTCGGTACTATTAGTAGGTATAGGACTATCCAGGATGCATTGGATTTTTGCTGGATCCGTTCTGAGGCCTTTCTCATCAACGACATAACCCAGAAAAGATAAAGATGAACGACAAAATTCACATTTATCATAATTTATTGACAAACCGGCATGTTTCAAACGTTTATAAACTTCGTTCAGTATTTCTAGATGTCTTTCGAACGTGTCGGTAGCAACAATTATATCATCTAGATAGACGAAAACGTAAGGCTCGAGAGAAGGTCCAAGGACGGAGTCCATTAGGCGCTGCATCGTGGAGGGACTATTGGTTAATCCAAAAGGCATAGAAGTATATTGATACAAGCCACGTCCTGGGATTTGGAAAGCAGTTTTGCATTTAGAAGATTCTGTCAAGGGTATTTGCCAAAATGCCTTTTTCAAATCAATAGAAGAAAGGTAAAGGGAATCACGAAGTTTATTCAAAATACTGTCAATACGAGGTAAGGGATAGGAGTCTTTGCGGGTGACCTCGTTCAATTTTCGGCCATCAAAACACATGCGATAACTATCATCTCGCTTACGTACAAGAAGCACTGGGTTTGACCAGGGTGAGTTGGATGGTTCTATTACCCCCAGAGAAAGCATTTCGTCAATTTCTTTATTTATGTGTTTCATCATGGCCGGAGATAGCGGGAACTGACGGATTTTGAAAGGAGTTGTGTCACCGGTATCAATATCATGAAAGATAAGGTTGGTTTTACCAAGAGTGGGAGAAATAAGTTCTTTGAAATTAGAAATAACCCTATTTAGTTGCAACAGTTGAGAGGAAGATAACAAATCACGGTTAATGACTGCTTTGCTTCTTGGAGTCGGTAAGGAAGCACATGTAGTAGGAACAAAAGGGATTGCGTTAGGGTTAAATTTAGAATCTGAAACTTTAGAAGGAATATGTATAGTGATAGCAGGACAAGGATTTTTCTGTACTTTTTCGACAGAAACCGGTGGAGAGGTAGGGACAGAAGTGATAGTGGCGGCTTGATAGGTACCAGATTGAAAGTCTAATGAAAGATTAAAAGTGTGACAAAAATTGACTCCAAGAATCATGATGATGGGTAGGTCAGGAACAACTAGAAATTCGACCCTTCGGGTTCTATCGCCAATGGTCACTGGAAGATAGACATGCCCTTTCACAGAAAGAGGAGTGGCATTAGCAGTTTTAATGACCGAAATATCGTGAGAAATTAAAACAGGAGTGTTAATGCGGTCAAGGTAAGGTTGGAAATCTTGGACAACTACCGAAACATTAGCTCCCGTGTCGACTAAAACGGTAAAAGAAAATTCCTTGATTCGAATAGCCATGTGAGGACGGGAGTCACCAACAACAGGAGTTAAGACAGGGTTAAGGGAGGTAGTGACGGTAGAGGAAGTTCCAGAAGGAGAAAATTCCTTATTTATTCTCCGCAACCACTTAGCCCACCCAGGAGCAGAAGTACGACAAGGAATATCTACAGTGGAGGTAATCAAGAGAGAAGGGGTAAGATTGTTTTGTGTTGGAAGGGTAGGCGAAAACTTTTTGGGCGAGGCCAAGATACCACGGGAGGATTGCCCAGTTTCCTTCCGGGAAACTAGTTTTTTGAATTTTTCGGGACATGATTCTGAACGGTCGTACTAGTAGAGGTATGGTGTATGGGTGGGGTATGTGGACTAGTAATTTTAGGTACAGGGGATGATGACAAGGGAGAACCTATTTGACTGACATGCTTCGACGGTGAAGGTAAGGGAGAGCGAGACCCTGAGGGAGTGTTATTGGAAATGGAAGGTAGTGAGCATCTTGGACACTTGGATTTGTATGTGTTTCTTCGACCACACCCAAAACAAAATACAGAACGTCTCATTGGACAGGAGTTATAGAGGTGACCTCTCTGTTGACAATTCCAACAGGTACTGGAGGACACTGCAACAGCTATTTGATTTTCTAGCTGTTCAGCATAGGCAAGAGAAGGTTCAAGAAGATGTAGAGCGTTTTTAGATGGGGGTGGCTTGAAATCAGTAACATTTTTCTGTGCCTCCTCAAGGCGTTTACAGAGTTTAGCCAAATGAGAAATGGAAGAGATATCTTGAAGGGCAAGTTGTGAAATATGGCAAGGTAATAAGTTTCTCCGAATAATAGATATTTGATCAACCTCCGAGGGAGGAGAAGAAAGCTTAGAAAACAAACCCTGCATATATGCCAAATATAATGCTACGCTTTCTTTTTGTCCTTGGGTGCGGCGCTTAATCTCAGCTAAGAGATCCTCATCATACGATGAAGGTAAAAAGGTATCCTTCAATAAGGCAACTAGTCCATCCCAACTATTGACAGTTGGTCTGACACTACGGAAATATTGAAGGGCGGGTCCAGAAAATAGGTCGGTAGCGGATGAAACTAGCTCCTTGGAATCCACGTCGCGGGAGAGCTGGAGTTCTCTAATTATCTCCAAAAATGTGGTCAAGCTATCACCTGAACAATCACCAGAAAACGTAATGTTCCATTTCCATACAGGAACATAGCGACTACTTGAGGATGAGATAACCGGAGTAGGTAGGGCAGCGTTAACTACCGAAGAGGTAATTGTAGAGGCGGGTACGGATGTGGAATCAGTACCTGGGGAATGCAAAGACAGACGCGAAAGGTTGTAAGCGTCCTCTTTTTCCAAGAAGTCACCTTCCAGAGAGATTATTTTTTCGTCAAGGGCCTCAAGCAACTTTTCGTGCTCTGGCTTCTCTGTCGAAATACGGTGAAATCGAGAAGTCAGATGGAGAAGACGAGATCGAATTCGTTTAACATCGGATTCGGAAGAATCGTTATTCAAGTCGTTAACTAGAGGTTGCAGAGAAGCAATGATAGCTTCACAACCTTGGAGATCTTCACCAAATTCCAACGGGGAATCAATGTCTGGGAGAAGAGAAACACCCTGTCTTCTTAGTAAAACCCTGAATTGTCTCCGGCGATCATCTTGATTATCCCTGGGCTTACCACCCCGAAGCTTGATCTCATAGATAAGTTCTTCAGATAAGAGGTAATTGACAAACTCCATTAAAAAATCTGAAAAGGAAATTTTAAAGAAAAGAAGGAAAAGGCAATGTGCCAAAAAAAAAATATATATATTTTCGCTGATATGTGAAATGTAACTAGGCAATGAATTACCGAAGAAAAAATGTTTTTCTTTCTTTTTTATTTATTTATTTATTATGTTATACCAGAATGAATAGCAAAGCGCTTCGCGTAAACTTACACTTCCGAAGTGAATTTAAAAATGGTATAATTTATTTTCCAAGCATGTTCTAAATTATTAAACCGTTAGTTCTATAAACCCCTGAGAACTAACGATCAATCTAAATTTTAAGTTATAATTGAAAGAGAAGAAATATATACAGATTATCAATTAGATAAAAAATTTATGCAAGCACAACCCAAAGGTTAATGCTAGAGAGAGTGACGCATGTAACGAGAGAGAAAAAAAAGTAAAAAAATAAAATAAAAGAGAGATAGCCCTGTAATATTTAAATTTCTAAATCCAAAAGTAAATAATTAGTATACAAATCGATCCCCACCAGGTTAGATGCCAATTTTGTGCTACGCTAATTTCAAAAATTTTTTTAATTTTTTTTTTATTTTTATTTTTTTGATAATAAGAGAACTGATTTTTATTATCGGTATCCGTTTAAAATAGATATCTACAAGAAAGGAAAGTAAAACTGTCAGAGATGCCACTATAATTTAATTTAATTTGGAAAAACTATAGAAAAACCTACTAAAAATTTAATTTGATAATTTATTTATTTTAAACCACTACTAATACTAAGGTGTGAACCCTTGCTTCAATTTATATGTTGTCTAATTGAAAATCCTTTAACAAAAACAAGCTTTATAAAAGTGTAAGATTAACAATAATAATTATGCGACAGGCTGTTTGCAAACGTATGTCGTTACATTATAAATACAAAGATACGTTACTATTATATTAAGAAATTGAACATCCAAAAGTATTTTATTTAATTTTCACAAGAACAAAAAAATAGAATCGTAAATAAGTTCACTTATTTTGGCAAGTCCTTTAACCACAAATTTGTAGGTAACTCTTCGAAGATCGCTCTCTCTCTCTCTCTCTCTCTCTCTCTATCTTCTGGTATGTATAATAATAATATCAGAAAAATGTTACCTTAGGTTATTGGTTTAAACCTCTGGGTCAAACTTTGACTGCTATATTGTTTCGTAACACCGAACCAAATAAGTCTTCACTCCGACAAAGCTTAGTTTACCAAATAAATTCAGAAAATTGACGTATGCCGGAAAAGGCTGTATTTAACTTTTCTAGACTAACTTTCCAAATTATTACGCATTTTCTCTGTCCTTTCTGTGTATATACTTCCGTGCCTAAATATCTTCTGGGTAATTGCCAATTGAGTATGACAAGTGATATTATCCAACGTAACGGCTGCGATTTATACAAAACAACAGTTTTTTTTTAAAACTAACAAGACGTGAGTCTTTTCCTTCTAGATTCTGACTGCTAATTTCACTTTGGTGTTTTTGATTATCAAACAATTTTTCGCCCAGAAGAGAACAACACTTTTCCATTAATGCACAAGTTCACTATTCAGAGAACGATATGAATTTCCTCCACTTTACCAGCGCCGCAGGTTCTGCACGATACCCACCGTCTCAGCGTTATCAATTTTCTCTCTCGTTCCGATAAATATCGAAATATCGGCCTGAAGTAGATATCAGGGAAAGAGAGATAGATCGATACCATTGACAGCGGCGTCGATTGGGGGAATTGAGTATTTTAATTAAAATGACGATCTTCACCCGGAATATGAAACCAACTATGGAGATGATCAATTGAAACGGGGATTTATAAAAATACCACGTTGCAAATTAAAAACCTAGTTTCATCTGCTTCAACACTAGCCTATTTTGATCCCTTAAAAATCACAACATTGTCAGTCTACGCAAGCCCCTATGGCTTGGGCGCCACGATATCTCAAGACGGCAATCCAATAGAGTTTGCTTCTGTTTCATTAACACCCACACAAAGAAGATATAACCACATTGAGAAACAGCTACTGGGATTAGTCTATGGCTGTGAAAGGTTTTTCCTATATCTTTTTGGTACACCCTCCATTGCTGAAACAGACCATCGTCCCTTACTTGGTTTATTAAAGAAACCTTTGGATGAGATGTCACCCAGGCTTCAGAAATTAGCAATGAGACTGGTGAGATTTCAGGTTACTTTGTCCTATATTCCAGGTAAAAATCTTAAAACTCCAGACACCCTTAGTCGAGATCCTCTTAGTAATACAATAAAGACAGACTATCTAGAAAATAACTTAAAAGTATATTCAGTCATTTCAACGCCCAAGGAGAAGGCGAGGTTCCTTCAGAAAACCATTTGGTGAGGATGCTGTGCTGCATAAAATCAAATACTATGTGCTGAATGGTTGGCTTGAACATAAAAACTCGGTGCCACCAGAAGTGAAAAAGTATTGGCAGGTAAGGCATGAAATTTACTGAAAGATTGAAAGGAGGATTCTTGAAATTAATACATCAGTCTCATCAAGGGGTAGTTGCATGTAAGAAGAGGGTGCAGGAAGCAATGTTCTATCCAGGACTGACTAGCTATGTGGAAAAGATTGTGCTGAATTGTTCAATTTGCCAGATGTATTCTAAAGGTAACATAAAGCAACCGCTGACTCCTCATATTATACCTAGCCTTCCCTGGCAAAAAATTGGCACTGATTTCATGTTAGCAGGATCAGAATATTTTTTGGTGATAGTTGATTATAATAGTAGGTTTGCAGTTGTGAATAAAATAGCTAATAAAAATGTTGGTAGTGTTATCATGTCTCTAAAGAACGTGTTTGCAATAACAGGGTTACCTTTTGAATTTTTTTCCGATAATGGACCTCCTTACAACTCCTTAGAATTTTCTGAGTTTGCGAGGAAATACGATATACAACTGACAACATGAAATCCATTGTATCCATAGAGCAATGGAATGATTGAGAGGACCATACAGACAATCAAAGGTCTCTCCACAAAGCCATTTCAAAGTAAAGAAGATCCATTTGTGGCAATTCTTAAGTATAATTCAACACCCAAACAGAATACTCCAGCCCCCTTAACATTGCTAATGGGGCGAAAATTACGTACAAGTTTACCTGTCAAAATAGATTTGCTTAAGCCTCAATATTCCACCAGCGGCTATAGGTCTATACTTGAAGAAAATCAGGAAAAAAACAGGAAATTTACTATAATCAGCACGTTAAAGTGGGGAATGCAGAATAGAGACGTAGCAGATACTTTCTTAGACCCTGGAGCCCAAAGTCATCTTCAAATGAGCCCACAATGCAACGTCAAAATATGCAGAATACAAAAGCTCCAGAGACACCAGTAGAATTTCATACAAGTAACAGTGAAGTAATTCCTTTTGTCGAACCTCAGTGTGTACCTCTTGTGCTGTCTACACATGATCAGGACAGTGAAAGATCAAACGTTGACGAGAAGATCACACCTGAAAAAGACTAGAAGTGGGCGTCTGGTTGTACAGCCTAAAAGATGAAGTTTATAAATTATAAATTTATTTTATTTTTTCTGTTATCACTACTACATAAATATTTTTCTTTAAATTAAAAAAAGAGAGAACGTGTCAGGTTTTATCATTATAGTTCTGTTAACACTGTCGAGGACAATAAAACGTCATTGACAAAACATCATGTACGCGATGATGCAGAATACAGATACGCTTTTGTAACCACCCATCCAATACATATATTATACACGTAGTTGTGTTATTTATTAGAATCACCTATAGCCCATATGATCATTAGACAGTACAAGTGTTTGTGGTATCAGTAAGTGCCTAGTAAGATACATAACAAGTCTCTTTCATGTAGTAACTAAAATAATTTAAAATCAATAAATATAATAGGTTACCTACTTTAACCAATATAACCAATACGGATGAAATGAACCTTGAGAATTCACAAGGTGATAGCGGTGAAACTTAGATAAACAAATTTGACAAAAATGTGTACTTGAGCTCCTTGCTGAATTTATATCGAACCTGAATGAACAAATTTTGGTCAACTTGATGTATCTCGAATCAGCCATTATATTTTTGTTGCCAAATTAGGAAATTCGGTTGGAGATATTGAGAATATAGATATAAATATAGTCAAAGTGCAGTGTGATTCCAATCTAGCATCACATGCATTATTATTTATTAGTTGGAAATAGAATTTTAATAGAAAATAAATTTATGGCATACATACGAAGTTTTGTAAAGCAGAGAAAATGTTTTTCGTTACGTAGTTACATTTTTTTAAAGATAATCCTCTTTTAAAAGAAATAGAATCCAGTATTGCGGTAGTAGAAGTCAAACGCATTATGAGAAAAGTATTCCAATCTGACGGAACATTTAAATTAATATCTAGAGAAACTACAATAGTTTCCTTTTATGGCTCCAAGTTGCCAGAATATATTAAACGTAATAGGTTTAGACTGTTTAGTTGAACCATATATTTTTCCGGTAGCTCAGTTCAACGATATAAAGGCAAACAGCGATGTAGATATTACAGGGAGGATCATGATAGCTCTTTCGTGTCTAATGTAAAAGCTTGTGTACATTGCAAATCAAATCAATATATATTTACTGACAAAAAGTATCCAGTATTTTTAAAGCAAGAAGCAATGAAAAATATTATAGCGGAAATATATTTTGTACAAAGAGAGTATTTCAGACAATTCACAATTATATACAAACATTTTGAGTAATAATCGTTTTGCACTACTTTGTTCCCTTTCTTAAAAACAGCGGGGCTCAGGTCGGACACTGAACGGTCCATCGTAGCCTGCCAAGGTGGTGTTATAAACACCTTGGTCTACCGCACGCGCGTAATGCAAATGGACGTGACAGATGACAGCTGTAGAATCTGTCACCAATCGCCGGAGACTCTTATGCATCTCTTAAGTGCATCTCCGGTGATGGCTTCTCCCAATTACGTGTATCGATATACTGCGGCCCTTCGAGTGTTGTAATACCAATTTCGACGCTCTTGTGGGGTAGACCAAACGCCAATGCTGCCTTATCAACCAGGGGATGTTTATATTGGAATTTCTCGGTCTCCACTGTCAGGCGAGTGGCCGCTTATAGCCATAACATTATCCCCCTTGACAAACAAAAAAAGCCTGTTGTCATTAAGTTCTCAGCTTCAGCTGAGACGAACGGTAAAATAAATGAGGAGGAATAACGAATCATATAGAGACCTCATGTTCGATCTTAGGCAGCTTTATCCACCACGTAACATACGACTCGTTCTAATTATTGGCTGTTTAGGGGGTGTAGCTACTTCAATTCTGCGGGAACTCGAGCAAATTTCTGCACGCCAAGGCGCTGCATAATGCAGGATTTAAAAGTCTGTCGTCCTTAGGTCTTTATGTCTGCTCCGTTCTCTGAACCTGGATTAATGATTTCCGTCCACGTGCTCACTTACCACCGCTGGATGGGGGAAACAGTACGGACGTAATGACGTTGGGTGGAGATCGGAGTGTGTCTGAGCCTACAAAATAATATTAATAATAATATAGGTTTGTTCAGACTTCATCACAAATCAAAGAAATTATAAATTATGAATAAACCAAATAGCTAAAATTAAAACCTCAACAAGTGCTTATAACTTATTTGTGAGTTCCTAACTATACACTGGTTCTCAAAAACAGTAATTACACTCGAGCTTTTCTTTCGCATGCACCGCTACTGTAAGCAGGACACTTGCTTAACTATTTAAATAGCTAGTTATATCTATCGCCAAGTAATAATTAAATTAGTATATTTTATTATTTTTATGCAATCAATTTAGCCATCGCTAAATATCGGCGTAATTGCGAATATTTTGAAATAATTAAATCATATCATTTTATTACGGCCGATATAATTTGTAATAAGATTGCCAGTCAGTGGATTTAAATTATTAACAAAAACTATTAATTGTGTTGATTTGCAACAAAGTTGCAGGAAATACAGAACCGCTTGGTTAAGTGTTAAAATTCCGGGGTCGGCGTCTGCGAGTCGGTAATTTGAACCGGGGTCAGTCTGAATGTAATGAAAACCGCTTAATGGACGAATGTAAACCTGTCAGCTTAGATGGCAGTTTGTTCAGCCTATCCTTGAGAAACCATGGTTCAAGCTTTTCCGGAGCGTCACTTTTGTTTGTGCACCGAACTGCAAATTTAACAAAAAACGCATTGACAGAGAACGTGTTTCGCGTACGGGAATAATTATGAGAATGGTTTATTCATGGGCGAGGTGTTCTGACGAATTTTTGAAAAGACTGCAACTTTGGGTTGGCTAAAAAAAAATATCACGCGAGTGAGAAGTGAATTTGCGAGTTCCTGGTTTTTCTGGGGACGAAAGGGTTGGTGGCCGTATGGCCTCGGGCAAGACAAGTGGCTGGCCGCACGAACAAGATAACGCCGAGTTGTCGCGACGGTATAATTAGGTGTTTGAATAGTTTTGGAGTAAATTAGAAGTTTGAGTGGAGTTTCGCGAGATAATTAGTGTTCGAAATAGGGAACTAAAAGGGACCTTATAGGTCAGTAGAGAGGGCGGTTTAAACGAGGGACTTACCGCAGACATGCGTGGGGTAGTTTACTGTGATAGTGAGTGTTATAAGCATATAGAGGGCTGGCTTAGCCTATACATTTAGAATTATTTTACTCTCCCAAGTGAGAATGTTTAAAAAGGACTTTAAGGGATAGCTGTCTCGAGGATTATAGAGATTTGAAAGATATTAGAGCCGTCAGAATTTCAATGGGGACTTAACTGTATGAACGTCAGATAAATCTGAGTGCGATAGTCAAGTTATTGTTTGAGATAATTATTAAATTGAGAGTATTGTACCAGCAATGACAAGAGAAATATGATCATTCAACCCCAAATAAGGGGAATATTCAACAGACTAGATACTGAAATAATTTTGTTATTATGTCACAGATTTTATTAAATTTAGCTTTTCGACCCCATTAGGGAAGCCCTTGCATAAATTAATGTTTCAATTAACATAGATTTAGTAGAGTTATTTTGTTGGAGATAATAACTTTTACGTAGACTGGATATTTGAGCATTTATTTATTGTTAACATAGTGATAATTTAAGTCTTTCCTCATATTAAAGAATCCGTTTTGTTTTGATTAAGAATTTAAACTTGGCTGTGTCATTAAAAACCTGTCTTTTGAGTTTATTTTTAGACATTAAAGCAGATCATAAAATATCTCTGGTTTTCTTTTCTAAGTAAAAACTCCATCCTAGCTTTTATTTCATCATATAATCTAATACGATTGTGACTTATTGGTCACAGGTATATGCTAGGGCAGATATGTATCTGTGAAGTGGGGGCTAATGTACACAAATTTTACTATGTAGTAAAATTTGTGTACCTTAGCCCCCACTTCTCTGTCGTAGAATTCCACGTATAAATTAACCTAGACCTCTGTTAAGAGTCGTTAAAAGAATATTTTGTTTAAATATAACAGGGGTAGTTTTCTCTCAACTACGTCCAACCGCTCGGGACGTTGACCTTTAAGATTAATAAATATAGGTATCTCAAAAAAATTATTTTAGAGAAGCGATGCCGTTACATTTGGTGACATGACGGTGGTATGTAAGTTTTCCTATATATATATATATATATATATATATATATATATATATATATATATATATATATATATATATATATATATATATATATATATATATATATATATGCATTATGTCTTATACGCCTCCAAAATATATACGCGTTCAAAGAACTCGCCTCCAAAACCGGAGGCGACTACGAAAAATCGTAGGCCAATACGTATCCCGGTGTATAACGACTAAACCATGATCTATTCATCATTAAACGGTGAATTCTAAATTTTTGGTTGGAGGCCGTTTGGCAAGGTACACATATACAGTTATACAAACCAGTTCATGGTACCTCTAACAGGTCGCGAGTTAACTTTCTTGTTAACACACTTGACTTTTTAAAAGAATTTATTGATTATAGTTACATTAAATACTTATGAATAATAATAAAAATGATAAATATAAATTATGACAATTTAAAAGAGACTCAAGCAATAACAATGTAGGAATGTCCGTCCGTGGTCTGGTAACTTCCATATATAGTCTCTGGTGGGGCGTGGACCGAGAGGCGGTTTCCACCTAAGTTGCAGTCTTGAAGGTGATCCTAGCAGGTGGCTGGTTGCTGAATTGAAGGTCTAGTTGTTTACCCATTTATGAATAGTATATTCTTCTAATTGCGCTGCTTTTAATTAACCCATTCGTCAGCGACCTTGGGTGTTGAATCGGGATCTGTACTTTTTATATACATTGTATGAGTTGGCTATTGTTATCTCCTCCATCCTTTAGAGAACGAAGCCTATGGTTCGTTCCGAATAGTCATTGGGAATCCAGTAATTGGTTTGGAGTCAGCAGTTTTCGTTTTTGATTTCTGCCAGAAGTATCTTGCAGTTATTGTGATTATTGTTATTATTATCACAAGGTATAGTATAATTGTCCATACACTAGGGTGGTATATGGGCAAATCGATGGTTCCTGGAATTTTGCCATTGATGGATTGTAACTGGGATTTGATATTGTTCAAGTCGTGCAGTTGGACATTTTCTAATTTTAGTTCTGGTAATTTGTCTGGGAATATGGGTGCTTTATTTGTTACCAATTCGATGTTTGGGAGATTGAACGATTGTTGTGTTTCCGATGCCATTTGTACTGAACTAAATCTTTCGTTATTGATGATAAGTTGGCATTTGGGTTTCAAAGTCGCCAGTTTTGTTCCGCTGATTATTTTGGTTTCTTCATTTTCTTCGCAGCTAAATTTGATTTTCGTTTCTTCGGGTGCCACTATTATGTATTGGGTATTGCCATATTTAGAGACTGTTGTTTTTGTTATTTTGACAAGTTCTTGCTTGCAATTGTTTATCGGTTTCTGGAAGTTGATCAGTTTAATTTCGCATGGGTTGTTTTCGTTAAGTGCTGTCGGGTTGTCATTTTCACAAAAGTATGTCTGGTCTTTTAGATTCCTACACTTTTCGTTTCTGTAAGCATAGTGTTTGCTGCTAAGGATTAGGTACTTGGTTCTAGGGACAATCATTCTGAAGGTATATGGATTTTTAGGGACTGGTAATGCATACAATTGATAATAAATATAATCTGATTTGTCTACTAAGGGTATATCTATTTAGAATATAATTTTAAAATCAATTTGAACGGTTTTTATGTTAAATATTTTTTCGTAAAGTGAAATGTCGGATTTTGTTATTAATCTTGATTTTGAGATATGGTTTTCAATATTTTCTAATTCTTTTGATATAAATTTCGGTTTCAGTATTGACGTATGATACGTGTTCAATTTTGAAAAAGTAATTGCATTTTCTGTTGTTAATATCATGTTTAGTACATTATTTAACAAATAACTGATTTGAGTGAGTAATTCCAAATGTTTTACTCTATGAAAATTTGTTAGTTGGTCACTTTTTAGACTATCTATTGTATATTCCAAATCGTTTATTCTCGCTACTATGGCTTCTTGGTTATGGTTCAGGTTGTCTATTGTTTTATTGAACTCTGTTATAGCATCTATCATTAGGGATGTCTGTGAACTAAAAAGTTGATGTACTTGATTTTGATCTTTCCTCAAAATTTCAAGAGCTTTATATATTCTGTCGCCGTCATCTGCATCTAAGTTCCCAGTTATTGATTTGAATATCGATCCTAGTCCGTTTATTATACCTCTTTTGTTCCTAATCGTTCTTGGAAATATTCGATAAAATGTGTCATCAATATTGCTGATGGTGAAATTGATTGTTAAAATAAAATTTTTGTATTCTAACTTGTATTCTGCATTCATTACGCTTATTATGTTGTCAAAGTAAGTTTTTAGTCTGTTAAAGTCGTCGTATAGTTGTCTTAGGTCATGTATATGAATCATTCTTCATTTATCGTTTTCTGAAAAGGCTTGTCCCAGTTTACGTGGCAGTATGCCTGGATTGTCTGTTAGGTCTTCTAATTGTGGTTTTACTCTGGTGAAGAGAATGAACCTGCAAGGTGAAGATTACGTAAATTGGTGATCGTCTGTTCGTCAGTTTTGTCGTTTAGTATTATGGCTTTATTAGTCAGTTTCTTACGTCATGTCTCGTTTGTCGATTATCCGAATATCTAGGTTCGACTTAGCTGGGTGATATAATCGTACTGTTTGTTTAATCTATTTAGTTGGAACGAGTTATTTTTTTCGTTATTGCAATATTGGCAAGCTCTAATAAAAGCTTTTATTTTTTGTTTCATTTTTGGAAAATTAAATTTACTTTTCATCCTTAAATATGTTTCTTTAGCATTTATGTGATTTAATTTACTTCCGTGAAATAATCCGATTGCGTCGTTAATTTCATTGTCGTTTATATGTATGATTTTCTCTTGTTTATTTATATTATTTAATTTTGATTGAGTTTCCATATTTACGGGATTTACTTCCGACTTGTAAACCTTATTGTGTGAGAATTTCCTTTCGTTATTGATTTCTGATTTTATTATTTCTGAAATTGGTTCCGTACCTATTTGCCGATGGTAGTCCTCTACCTGAATCAAATTATTACTTAACTTATCATTTTGCATGGTGCCTGTATATTTTATTTTGTTCGGAATAACCGCCCTGTAACAAGGTGCTTTTGTATTTGGGATAAACTCTTCGATTTTAACGGGTTGGTCGATTTTATTGTGTTCTTTACACATTGAATATACATATTTCATTATACTGTCTGCATTGCTCGCTTCTTGTCGAGGCTTGTGCAAGACATGTAACCTAATGTTATCTGTAATATTTTTTTGTACACTCCCCGTATAATTCCTATTATAATTCTGGTGATGGGAAAAATTATTTAATATCCTATTCGTTTTATTTTGAATTTGATCCGTTATATCGTTTTGTATCGTCTTCGTATCACTCACATTTTTATTTCGACGATATTCATATGTGTTTAATGAAACTTGATCCTGTTTACATTTATTATGGGTTAAGATTTCCCCTGTGTCATTTGCTCGTTGTAACCTTCCATCGTCATCATTTAATGGCTGATTACGCTTTCCTCGGTCGAGTTCAAGTGCAATAATGCTTCTGTCTATTGTATTACTTACGTTAAGGTGATTCATTTCATCATTTGCTTTGATGTTCCTACTTATCCGATTGTTATTGCTACTACTATTACTACCCATTTTGTCTTCATGATCCCTTGTATAAGGGAAGTTTATCTTAATGCTTCGATTTTTTAAATTGAGTCTCTGGTTTTTAAAATCAATGTTCGCTTGATTTTTTATCAAAAAGTCAATTCCAATAAGAGCTATGTAATTTTTGTTAAATTCAAATAGGCAAAACTCTTGTTCACTGTCCGTTAGTGAGTTTAAAATTATTTTGGCTCGATTATTATGGCTGGAGTAGCCATGCACATTTTTTTATTAAAAACGGGTGATTGTAAATCTTATTATAAAAGCTGTTATATGCTATGGACGGGTTTAAAAGGCTCTTAGTACTACCTGAGTCAAGCAGTATTTTTCCGGGTAGTTCTTTTATTATTACGTAGGGTAATTGGGATATTGTGTTAAAATTATTAACATCTATTACGGTTCTGTTTTTGAGCTCCCTGCTATCGGAAAATTTTGATGCTGTGCATCGTATAATTCAGAGGGTGATTGTTCATTATATGTTACGTCATAATTTAATTCTTCTGGTAAGAAATGTTGTCTTCTTTCTAATTCATTGAAAGGAAAAGAATTATTCGTTTCGTTATAGTTTATTTCTTCTGGTATGAAATTTTGTCTTTTTTGAAAATTGTTGGAAGGAAAATTGTTTCGTCTATTTTGTGAGGGTTGTTGTCGGCTGAAATTAGTATGTCTCGTGTTGTTACTGCCGACATCCATAGCCTGTGGATATCTTCTAGTATTGTCATTAGGGTTGTACGTCGGTCTTCTCATTGAGAATTGATTTGAAGGGTTCCCCTGAAATTGTGGGTGAGACATTTGGGGTCTGTTTGAATTATGGTTAAAAGGTGCACGATAATTTTGTTGTTGGAAGGGTTTTTGAAATTGAATATTGTTAAAATTTGGGGTATTTCTTTGGAAAACTGGTTTTTGTTGTTTGTCGTGCCTGTTATTGTTATTATTGTTGAAATTTGACCGTTGTAATAATCTGTCCCTATATTCATAATTTTCCTCAGAAAATATAAATTTTAAAGCTTGTTCTATGCTGTCTGGTCGAGTGGATCTGACCACCATACCAAGGGGGTTTTTTAATCCACCGATAAACGCTTTCAGTGTCTGTTGTGTGTACATGTTTTGTTTTAATACTAAAATTCCCTCGTTACGTTCATTAGATATTAAATTAGAGATGAGTAATTGTTCAATGTGTCTGCAACGATTACTGAACGCTAAGGCATCCTCGTTATGTCTCTGTTTCAGTGTCAATAATTCGCCTAGTAAGCTAATTTCATCTCGCTGGTCTGTAAAGTTCTCAACAATTGCCCGTCTTAAGTCTACCCATGTGCTTATAATTTTAGTGTTAATAATTAACCTGGCTTGTGCAATTAGTTTCGTTTGAATATAATTTAATAGAAAATGGTTAAGATATAAATTTGGATTATCTGCATCATAGAATTGGTTCATTACTAGATCACAAGCTTTTAAGAAGTTCCCTACATTTTCAGGTTGTCCGTTAAATTCGGGGATTGCTTTAAGGTAAAACTCTTGGAATTGATTTGCCATATTTAAATTGTTTCTAGAATTATTTATATCGGGTTGTTCTACAATATCAATTTCGCCAATACTAATATTTCTTAATCTATATTCCAAATGTTCTAAATTATCAATATCGCTATCAGACATATAATATTATCAATATATGAGGAAATACAGTATATATATATATATATATATATATATATATATATATATATATATATATATATATATATATATATAGGAAATAAAGGAAGCAAACAACTTACAGAATCGATGCTATTGCTGCTGTCTTCATGACGTCTCTCTTGATCGGTTCTTTGGCTGTTAAGCGTTGAAACGCAAAGAATCAATATACTTTTGGTTCTTCAGCACTATCCTATCGACTGCGCCAGTTAACTTTCTTGTTAACGCGCTTGACTTTTCAAAAGAATTTATTGATTATAGTTACATTAAATACTTATGAATAATAATAAAAATGATAAATATAAATTATGACAATTTAAAAGAGACTCAAGCAATAACAATGTAGGAAAGTTCGTCCGTGGTCTGGTAACTTCCATATATAGTCTCTGGTGGGGCGTGGACCGAGAGGCGGTTTCCACCTAAGTTGCAGTCTTGAAGGTGATCCTAGCAGGTGGCTGGTTGCTGAATTGAAGGTCTAGTTGTTTACCCATTTATGAATAGTCTATTCTTCTAATTGCGCTGCTTTTAATTAACCCATTCGTCAGCGACCTTGGGTGTTGAATCGGGATCTGTACTTCTTATATACATTGTATGAGTTGACTATTGTTATCTCGCGTCACCGTTTAATACACATATACACTTCGTACGATGGCGCGGTAGGCTTTTCCTCCGAGTATTTTATATACCAATATGTCTCAGAAATATTTCAACAGTGCACGGAGGTCTGTTGTGGCTGCGTGTGAGGGAGTTAGCTTGGAAACAGGTCCTTTAGTCACAAAAAACAGAGGTCTGTTGGTACGATGCGTTTGGTTAAAATCAATAAACTTATATACCTACTATCTTTTCAATGTTTACTTTACTACTCTATATTGGTGATTTGCTTTCGCTTAAGGGTTTGTTCCTTGACGATTTGTTTACTGTTACATACAGTTTGCACTGCATTCCCGTAAAATTGAAAAAATGTTGAGTATTTTTTTTTGCGTACTCCGCATTGAAAAAGCTAATTAAAAAAATAATAGAAACGATGACTTCTGAATCGCACATTTAGTTATCTGCAAATTTTTATCAAAAGAACTTTACTCCCTGTAGAAATTTACGATTTTATTATATGTGGGTATTGATAAAGTGATAAATGTGATTAGAGGGTGTGTGGTAGTACCTACTGTAATTTGACAATCTGATAATGGAAATAAAACTTGACTTATTACGCAAAATAAGAGCTAACTTATTGACATAAAATTCTAAAATATGAGCTAACTAATAATTTAAAAAGTTAGGGCGTCTAAAAAAAGTCTGGACGCACCAAGTGCGTTATGGTGGCAAGTGAATTTTCATAAAAATGTGTTTAATGGCAAATATGTATTTTTGTAAACAGACATCAAATTTGGCTAAATATTTTTTACACAAAATTTTGCTGAAAGAATACATAAAATTCAAATTATATACTTAATCTGTAATTAAAAAAGAAAATAAAATCGAGAATCCATAAAAATCTTCTTTTCGACGAATTAAAATTAAAAAACGTTCCATCAAGTAAATAATTCTTCATACAAATATTTTCAACAAATGTTTCTTCAAAGAAAAATCATTAAATTCATTTATAAGAAAATTCGCTATTAGAAGAACATTTTGTACGAGAAAATTCGCTAATAAAAATAAATTACATAAATTTAAAAAAAAACTGGTCCGATTTTTCAAGAAAATCCGTAAACATTTTTTTTATAATAACTTATTAAACATTTATCATTAGTTACCAAAATTTCACAAAAGCATCTTAAAATGATTTCTACGAAGCACAAAAAATTTCTGCGAAAACTGGCTAATTATGTTTTACACAAAATTTTGCTAAAAGAATAAATAAAATTCACATTATATACCTAATCTGTAATTAAAATTAAAAATAAAATAATTTGTTTGCACGAAAATTCATTAAAACCTCATTTCCGACGAACTTCGTTTAAAAAATGTTCCATAAATTAAATAATTTTTCATACAAAAATTCGCCACAAATGTTTCTTCAAAGAAAATTCACTAACTCCATTTATAAAAAAATCGCCTTTAAAAGAACATTTTGTACAAGAAAGTTCGCTGTGGCTTCACAGAGAAAATTTTTTGCGTGTGGATGCTGTAAAAATTGAATCCGGTTGTAGAAAAGAAAACAACTTCTTCTGATGTCACAAATCTCTATGTCTATGTTAACCGTGGAACGGTTTTACCAACTAAGGGCAACAACAGCTGCTATTGAACTTGAATTAAAAGTCTTAAAATGGTGCTTATCTTTTATTTTCAACTAAAAGTCGCTAACAAAATATTGGAATTACATAATCTGATCAGCTGGAGTTAAAATTGAATCAAAGACGAAAAATAGTTATAAAAAAAGTAAGTTCACTAACTAGGATTAGAACTCGTCATGTGGGAGTCGATTGCACGATGTACAGGGACCTATCCCACTGAGCTACGCACTACATGCATTTACTAGCAGGTATATCCCATTGTTCAACGGTTTAACAATTTACACAAAACCATTTTGATTTACAATCGATTTTTGCTCATATTTGAACGAAATCAAGGAAAATAACGACTTAGACACATATCTAGATATCTAGGAGCTTGTTAGTCAGTTCTTCTAGTATTTTTCACTCACATTCTGATCAATCAATTTTGAAGCTCTAACTTTCTTGGATCAGATTTAATTAATTAAAAATTAATTTACCTCTAACTTGTTTGTCTTTTAAGATAGAGATCTGAGTTTTGGTACATAGGATACCATTTATGACAGAAACCAGCGTATCAAATTTGGTTGCCTTTACTTTGTTATTTCCGGAGATATTTTTTTTTTCGAAAGAAAACACAGGAGTTTCCGGGAAAACCTGAGCCGATTCTCCTGACTAACGAACTTATCCAATCCACTTGCAAAAGGAAGGTATCTGACCCTAGATATGGGTTCTAGGGGGCTAGTTGGCGGTCATTTGAAGAAATTTTTTCAAAATTAAAAAGTCGGGATCTCCGCAGTAGTGAATTTTTTTAAAAGAAAGTTCACTAAAAACGGTAAAAAGCATCCAATATTAATTTAAAACTTTTAAATATATGAGTATCAAAATTGTTTACAGCCGACAGCGATATAATACCAAAACTTCTACTGAAATATATACGAGTACACAAAAAAGATTTGAAATGTGTAATATAAAATTAAGTCAGTTACTGAACTTGATGCTTAGAGGAAGTAAACTGTTTCATTACTAATTTACTAGTACAAGTTGTTAACAGATTTCTTATTAATTTGGCGCCAACTCAATATATCCTTGATATTCGTGTATTTAACGGCCAAGAAACTGTTCACTAAGTGAAGATTGGAACCTGTGACGAGCACTGATAAGTACACTTAGATAACCCAAATCAGCACAACACATCTTTTTAAAGACTGGCGATCGTTTCACTAACAAAGTTAGCGTCGTCAAAGGATGAAAAATTCTAACTACTTTACTACTAATATCACTTTTGATACTGAATCTTAGGTAAAGAACGATACCGAGCGGGAGGCTAAATCGCAGGCAAATTCTTCAGCGGATTGTATTTTAATTGCCGGACGAGGTTTATGAACTTCCTTTATTTTACCTCACAGGTTTCGGAATGTTTATCTGCATCATTATTGTCCTAGAAATATAAATACTCTCGTACGCATCCAGCTCCACTGGCCGTCTAACAAATTCAAATTTTCTTTATCAGTGTGGTGGTTATTATCACAAATATGTTGTACCACGCATGATTTGTTCACACTATCGTATCTCATAGATACCCGAAACTTCAGTGGCTATATCTTTATCTTTCGTATTACCTAACAAATTTCTTATTTATTTTTTGTCAAGCAAAATGCTCTCGAGATCCGTTTTGATAAGCAGGTCAAGAGCTAGGCAAACAATTTTTTTCTTTATTTAATCTTTTCCGAATGTCGTGCATTCCGCTAACATTTTCTTTGTTCTGTTTCTATTAATTAATTTTTCCATTAAGCAATCCGATATATATATATATATATATATATATATATATATATATATATATATATATATATATATATATATATATATATATATATATATATATATATATATATATATATATTGGATATCCGGATTGATTAATGTGTGTTGTAAAGATTCTAATTTTAGATACGTTGGGCAGACTAAGAGAACCATTGAGACTAGATTTCGTGGACATCTGGCACAGCTAAGATACGGTAGTGTGGACAAGTCATGCGTGGCACAACATATTTGGGATAATAGCCACAACATTAATAAAGAAAATGTGAAACTTATCAAAAATGTTAGACGGTCAGCATAGCTGGATGCGTACGAAAGTGTTTATACTTCTAGGGCAATAAAAAACAAAAGTTCCTCTAAACCGAACCCCACCACTGGTTTGCAGTCCTCCGTTTGCGCTCTGTCTTTGATGAAGATAAACATTCCGAAACCTGTCTGGCAAAATTATAAAGGAAGTTCAAACACCTCGTCCAGCACTTAAAATACAATACACTGAAGAATTTGCCTGTGATTTAGTCTCCCTCTCGGTATCGTGCTTTACCTAAGATTCAGTATAAAAGGTGATGTTAGTAGTAAAGTCGTTAAAATTTTTCATCCTCTGATGACGCTAACTTTATTAGTAAAACGATCGTCAGGTCTTTAAAAATATGTGTTTTGGTGATTTAGGTTCTCCAAGTGTACTTATCAAGAAACTGTTATTATTATTTTACAGGCTGTTTACCTGTTTAAATTATTGTTTAAAGTATGTTTTGTTTCATCCTCCCACACTGTTGCAATAACCAAGCCATTAGTTTTACATAGGTACACTAGTCTATTCCCAAATATTTTTAGGCCCAAACTAGTTATTTGTGCATTGCGCATTGAAAAAGCTAATTAAAAAAATAATAGAAACGATGACTTCTGAATCGCACATTTAGTTATCTGCAAATTTTTATCAAAAGAACTTTACTCCCTGTAGAAATTTACGATTTTATTATATGTGGGTATTGATAAAGTGATAAATGTGATTAGAGGGTGTGTGGTAGTACCTACTGTAATTTGACAATCTGATAATGGAAATAAAACTTGACTTATTACGCAGAATAAGAGCTAACTTATTGACATAAAATTCTAAAATATGAGCTAACTAATAATTTAAAAAGTTAGGGCGTCTAAAAAAAGTCTGGACGCACCAAGTGCGTTATGGTGGCAAGTGAATTTTCATAAAAATGTGTTTAATGGCAAATATGTATTTTTGTAAACAGACATCAAATTTGGCTAAATATTTTTTACACAAAATTTTGCTGAAAGAATACATAAAATTCAAATTATATACTTAATCTGTAATTAAAAAAGAAAATAAAATCGAGAATCCATAAAAATCTTCTTTTCGACGAATTAAAATTAAAAAACGTTCCATCAAGTAAATAATTCTTCATACAAATATTTTCAACAAATGTTTCTTCAAAGAAAAATCATTAAATTCATTTATAAGAAAATTCGCTATTAGAAGAACATTTTGTACGAGAAAATTCGCTAATAAAAATAAATTACATAAATTTAAAAAAAAACTGGTCCGATTTTTCAAGAAAATCCGTAAACATTTTTTTTATAATAACTTATTAAACATTTATCATTAGTTACCAAAATTTCACAAAAGCATCTTAAAATGATTTCTACGAAGCACAAAAAATTTCTGCGAAAACTGGCTAATTATGTTTTACACAAAATTTTGCTAAAAGAATAAATAAAATTCACATTATATACCTAATCTGTAATTAAAATTAAAAATAAAATAATTTGTTTGCACGAAAATTCATTAAAACCTCATTTCCGACGAACTTCGTTTAAAAAATGTTCCATAAATTGAATAATTTTTCATACAAAAATTCGCCACAAATGTTTCTTCAAAGAAAATTCACTAACTCCATTTATAAAAAAATCGCCTTTAAAAGAACATTTTGTACAAGAAAGTTCGCTGTGGCTTCACAGAGAAAATTTTTTGCGTGTGGATGCTGTAAAAATTGAATCCGGTTGTAGAAAAGAAAACAACTTCTTCTGATGTCACAAATCTCTATGTCTATGTTAACCGTGGAACGGTTTTACCAACTAAGGGCAACAACAGCTGCTATTGAACTTGAATTAAAAGTCTTAAAATGGTGCTTATCTTTTATTTTCAACTAAAAGTCGCTAACAAAATATTGGAATTACATAATCTGATCAGCTGGAGTTAAAATTGAATCGAAGACGAAAAATAGTTATAAAAAAAGTAAGTTCACTAACTAGGATTAGAACTCGTCATGTGGGAGTCGATTGCACGATGTACAGGGACCTATCCCACTGAGCTACGCACTACATGCATTTACTAGCAGGTATATCCCATTGTTCAACGGTTTAACAATTTACACAAAACCATTTTGATTTACAATCGATTTTTGCTCATATTTGAACGAAATCAAGGAAAATAACGACTTAGACACATATCTAGATATCTAGGAGCTTGTTAGTCAGTTCTTCTAGTATTTTTCACTCACATTCTGATCAATCAATTTTGAAGCTCTAACTTTCTTGGATCAGATTTAATTAATTAAAAATTAATTTACCTCTAACTTGTTTGTCTTTTAAGATAGAGATCTGAGTTTTGGTACATAGGATACCATTTATGACAGAAACCAGCGTATCAAATTTGGTTGCCTTTACTTTGTTATTTCCGGAGATATATTTTTTTTCGAAAGAAAACACAGGAGTTTCCGGGAAAACCTGAGCCGATTCTCCTGACTAACGAACTTATCCAATCCACTTGCAAAAGGAAGGTATCTGACCCTAGATATGGGTTCTAGGGGGCTAGTTGGCGGTCATTTGAAGAAATTTTTTCAAAATTAAAAAGTCGGGATCTCCGCAGTAGTGAATTTTTTTAAAAGAAAGTTCACTAAAAACGGTAAAAAGCATCCAATATTAATTTAAAACTTTTAAATATATGAGTATCAAAATTGTTTACAGCCGACAGCGATATAATACCAAAACTTCTACTGAAATATATACGAGTACACAAAAAAGATTTGAAATGTGTAATATAAAATTAAGTCAGTTACTGAACTTGATGCTTAGAGGAAGTAAACTGTTTCATTACTAATTTACTAGTACAAGTTGTTAACAGATTTCTTATTAATTTGGCGCCAACTCAATATATCCTTGATATTCGTGTATTTAACGGCCAAGAAACTGTTCACTAAGTGAAGATTGGAACCTGTGACGAGCACTGATAAGTACACTTAGATAACCCAAATCAGCACAACACATCTTTTTAAAGACTGGCGATCGTTTCACTAACAAAGTTAGCGTCGTCAAAGGATGAAAAATTCTAACTACTTTACTACTAATATCACTCTTGATACTGAATCTTAGGTAAAGAACGATACCGAGCGGGAGGCTAAATCGCAGGCAAATTCTTCAGCGGATTGTATTTTAATTGCCGGACGAGGTTTATGAACTTCCTTTATTTTACCTCACAGGTTTCGGAATGTTTATCTGCATCATTATTGTCCTAGAAATATAAATACTCTCGTACGCATCCAGCTCCACTGGCCGTCTAACAAATTCAAATTTTCTTTATCAGTGTGGTGGTTATTATCACAAATATGTTGTACCACGCATGATTTGTTCACACTATCGTATCTCATAGATACCCGAAACTTCAGTGGCTATATCTTTATCTTTCGTATTACCTAACAAATTTCTTATTTATTTTTTGTCAAGCAAAATGCTCTCGAGATCCGTTTTGATAAGCAGGTCAAGAGCTAGGCAAACAATTTTTTTCTTTATTTAATCTTTTCCGAATGTCGTGCATTCCGCTAACATTTTCTTTGTTCTGTTTCTATTAATTAATTTTTCCATTAAGCAATCCGATATATATATATATATATATATATATATATATATATATATATATATATATATATATATATATATATATATATATATATATATATATATATATATATATATATTGGATATCCGGATTGATTAATGTGTGTTGTAAAGATTCTAATTTTAGATACGTTGGGCAGACTAAGAGAACCATTGAGACTAGATTTCGTGGACATCTGGCACAGCTAAGATACGGTAGTGTGGACAAGTCATGCGTGGCACAACATATTTGGGATAATAGCCACAACATTAATAAAGAAAATGTGAAACTTATCAAAAATGTTAGACGGTCAGCATAGCTGGATGCGTACGAAAGTGTTTATACTTCTAGGGCAATAAAAAACAAAAGTTCCTCTAAACCGAACCCCACCACTGGTTTGCAGTCCTCCGTTTGCGCTCTGTCTTTGATGAAGATAAACATTCCGAAACCTGTCTGGCAAAATTATAAAGGAAGTTCAAACACCTCGTCCAGCACTTAAAATACAATACACTGAAGAATTTGCCTGTGATTTAGTCTCCCTCTCGGTATCGTGCTTTACCTAAGATTCAGTATAAAAGGTGATGTTAGTAGTAAAGTCGTTAAAATTTTTCATCCTCTGATGACGCTAACTTTATTAGTAAAACGATCGTCAGGTCTTTAAAAATATGTGTTTTGGTGATTTAGGTTCTCCAAGTGTACTTATCAAGAAACTGTTATTATTATTTTACAGGCTGTTTACCTGTTTAAATTATTGTTTAAAGTATGTTTTGTTTCATCCTCCCACACTGTTGCAATAACCAAGCCATTAGTTTTACATAGGTACACTAGTCTATTCCCAAATATTTTTAGGCCCAAACTAGTTATTTGTGCCATATTCTGTATAACTTCATTTTAGTATAGAACCGTTTCACCAAGTAAAGGCAACAACAATGAATAAAGTTTAGAATAATGTTTTAATTCATTTTTATTATTTAAATGATAACCAATTTCACTGTCGAGTAAAATATTCTAAATACTCTTTTCGTTATTTATAAAAATAATAAATTAAGTACAAAATAATAAGTCGGCTCAGCACTGAACTTAGCAGGATCAAAATATAACGAGCATAACCAAATAGACGATAAAGGTATTTAGGTACATAGAAATTTGTTTAGTAATCGTATACGGAGGCTTGATATTATTAAACTCGTTTACTAGAATAACTGAGTGGTTTACTAAACATATTTACCAGATAATTAATAGTTAGTGCCCTACAAAAAGATTTTACTATATTATCCCAAAGTGCATCAACACGAGACGAGAATGCTTTTCCAGAAAGAAGCAGCTCTTCAGAGTTGCTCGGTTAAATTGACACTCCAAATGTTTTAGTTACTGCATAAATTTTAAGAAAACTAAGTATTTAATAAATGAACAATAAGCCAAAGTCTGCGGTGCTATCGGGGCGGCAAAGACGCGGACGAGCCCTAAGGGAAAAAAGTATCTAATAAAAATAGTTTTATTGTTTTAATATGATACAAGCATTTTTACAGCATCGAAATTCCTTTCAAAGCAATAACGAACATGATATTCAAGTGTTAAGCTATTTGGTTCCTAATCTCAATAAAAGTAAAGTATTTTACAGTAAAAGTCGATACTTGCCAATATGATACCCTGTCCTAAAAATTACAAGTTTGACATTTCAAAATACTTCCTGCTTTTCGCACATTATGTCATTAAATATGTTATTTCTCTCATTTTATTCTAAAAAACTATAAAGATTAAGTTTGTGAAAATTTATCACACGTTTAGTATTCAGTACCAAGATCAGAGTTCTATTCAGCGATGCTGATTGCTAAATAGGTACCTTTTCACATTTAGAACAATGCTATTAGAAAAAAAAAAACACATTTTTAATGGTTACCAATTTGAAATGAATGAATTAAGCAAATGAGTTTGAGATAGGTACAGTTAACGTTCTTAGTTCCAAACGTGTTCTATGTATATGGCATTTGAATAATCTAAAATGAAGATACATTAATTTTTCTAATAATTTCAATAATTTCAAAAAGAAATAATAGAAAGTATTTTAGAGACTTAGCAAATAGTTACTAAATACGCACTTTACACTTTTGAAGTCAATATTCTAATCCTTTTTGGTTTCAGATTTTGTGAATTGATAACTGTAGAAAGACACGTTTTTTAAAATTGTAGTTGACATTTAAGATGTATGTGTCTAACACAAAACAAGTTATATATGACTTTATTTTATTTTATTACAAAAAAATGAACTAACAAAACACATCTTAATAAGGAGTTGCAGTTCCTTTTTATTAAAATAGTAAATGCAATGGATTACTGCAGGACATACGTGTACAGTCATGTGGCAAAGATTCTGCTAGACATTGTGAAAGGTGGAATAAGATGTAAAATTAAGAGCGGCCCTAATAAAGATTCGTTCGGATTTAGACCAAACCGACGAGCTGGAGAAACGATGCCTAAATAATAGAGAAACTGATACCTTTTGTTCATTGCCTTTGTAGACTTTTAAAAACCCTTCAATAATGTGGATTGGAAAATATTATTTTATATAATGAAGAGAGCCTACATTGGATTGAAAAGATAGCCGGAATACTCTCAATCTATAACATAATCAAAGTACTTCAGAAAAAATAAAAAGCGGTGTTTATCAAGGACGTCAATTATCGCCATATTCAATTTATTCGCAAAAGACATTATAAGTAGACTGAAGAAAATGACATCGGAAATCAAAATAAATGTACTACAGTTCAATGAAATATGACACGGCGTTGATAGAAAAAAAGCAAAAAAATGAAAATAATGTTCAATGTTCTAGATCGTGCGCTAAAAAGGATTAAACTAAAACTGAAACGGTAAAAATCAAGTCAGTACAGATAAGAATGGATAGAAGTGCTACAATGCATTTAAAACTAAACGACAAACAAATAGAAATGTTTATGTACCTTGATGGTGCTTTAACCGATGATGGTAAATGTGACCACTCAGAAAATGTCGGTGGCAAAGCAACTATTCAATGGTTATTTAACTTAAAATTAAAGAAAATGTTTATATAGTCTAAAGTTTCATTGTTCTGATGTATGGAACGGAAAGTTGGAAACCTTAGACCAATAATTGGTAAAGTGTATAAGCTATAGTGAAATTAAAAGATACGGAAAACGAATAGTCATAGTAGCAATGAACAAGCGACATCGGATTTAGACCATAATGATAAAGATTGCATTACATAGTAATAATATAAGCATATATACAATATATACTGCCGCTTTGGACAGCTAAAATGTCTTGGAAATTACTGCCAAGCACCCTTTGTTCACGTCGAGAAACTAAGAATTATTGGGTTCAACCAAAAGTCGATTGCATGTGGAGACTTTTATGTCATTTGTATTAATAGCATTTTTACTGTCATAATTTTTGTGATTGCTGTATTTACTACATTATAAAATTAAAATATGATATGTGTACCGATTATTCACTCTTAACCATTTTAGATAACTAGAAATATTATTCAAAAAGACAATATTTATATACAAAACAATTTCGTTAGCTACGTAGAGGTTAATGTACTAGTTGGGCAACTAACATTTTTCTAACAAAAAAAAAAGACAAAAATCGTCTTGGCGACTTTTTTAGGCACAACACTTTATTTTTATTTCCACATCGTCAATACGTATAAAAGTATGTTAACGGTGACAGAAATTTGTTTTTGTTGCAATGGCGTAAAAAGTGTCAAAATACACAGAAAACATTATTCGGAAACGAAGATTTTTTGTCTGTCGGCCTGTATGCCTGTCTGTTAATATGCACGATAACTTTCGAATGAATTAACAAATCATCTTCAAATTTTGTCTACAGTTAGAACCTGACAAACGAATGGTTGGAATTGTTTTTGAGTAAATGCGCTCCAGGACGTAGGGGATGAATGAGGGTTAATTTGATGAAAGTTGATTTTTTTTTAACTCGAGTTGTATAACGTTTCAGGTTTTGTTTATTAGAAAACTGTCAATTTCATTACTCATTTGTATCATGGTATTTTATAATGAAATTGAAGTAGGGGTTGAATGTGAATATCAAATAAAATATGAGCATGCAAAATCAAACCTAAAACTCAAACAAGTGATAGTGATGAAATAATTTGTTTTAATAACAAATTGATTTATACAAAACATAATAATAATAATAACACTACAGTAGACAAATAGTATATGAATGAACATAAAGGCATAATAAGTAAATAAAAAATTGTTTATTTAAGTATAAAATAAAACTAACCGTTTTTAATGAGAACAAAATATTAAACAAAAGCTAATTATTCTTCTCACATAACTATTCTTTCGGTAAGTATTGTAAACGAAAGTTTTGACGCCAACCCAGTTTTTATTCTTAAATATAGAGGGGTATTTTTATTACTTCCAGGCTTTTTTTTTGTAACCTTTTGAAGCTATACAAGTAAAGAGTAAATATAAATAAATATACACCAATATTTTGCAGTCTATTTTAAGACGAGATTTTTACCGGTTCCAGACAAATAATAGGGTATAAAATACAAAAACTAACAAGGCCAAGGACGGGATCTCTGAGTAGTAAGCAAAAACCTAATATGTAGATTTGTCAACATTGTTGGTGCCGTGTACGTATGACACGTGTACCGGAGCAAACACAAAAGGAGTTGTTTTCAACGATTTATATATGGAGGTGTGTTACACTGTAAAATGTGTCAAAAAATATATATATATAATAAATCTAATTTATCCTTACCCCTCTCATGTTGCCTTCAAAGATACTTATTGTTACAAGCTAAATCTGCAAATTAAACACAAAAAAACCTAATGATATATCATGGAGGCCCGGGTGCCTTTTCGGTGAGTGGAGGTGACAAAGATAGCTGTGCACGTATATATATATATATATATATATATATATATATATATATATATATATATATATATATATATATATATATATATTGAACATGTGGCTTCTCTAATCTGTATATTTTTGAGCAAAAAGTATACTAAGTATGTATTTTTAATTGTATTAGGAAAAAAAAGGTAAGTATTGTAGATAGATAACGTTTTTACTTTTGTGTATCACCTATAGTAGGTACGGCGCCACTTTGACCAGACAGTGACGTCACATTTCACATCTCGCCTTGTTATGTAACCTGTAAACATTTCCAAGGTTATTGACCTGTTATTTCTAGGAAGCTTTGGCCAGACAGTGACGTCACATGACTTGGTCCAGACAGTCACATGTAACATGCAAACATTCCAAGGTGTCTGACCTATTACTTTTAGGGAAATTATTCTAGCCATATTTTTTTAACCATTTGGATCAGGTGAGTTTCGAACCCGAGGCATTCAGATGAGAGGCGACGACCTTAACCCCTCGGCTGTGCGAGCACTTATTATTTTAGTGTTTGAGGTTTGTATTGTTACGGGGTGACTAATCCGGGATAGATTACCCGGCCTAATTTACCGTCGTAACCACTGCATTATGTTACACCATAAAGGTTGGCATATTTTCCAACATTTTCCGTGGAGTAATGTACGAAAGATTTGCGAAGGTTGGAATATTCTCAACATTTTCCGTGGAGGAATATACGAGATCCGGTACGTCGAACGGAATAATTAGTAGAGGGGACAATTAGGCGGCGGCGATTTCGGAAAAGAAGTGGGACCGGACGGAACGCCGACGGAGAGTGGGCAGTTGGGTAGTGACCGCGAACAAGCTAGTGCGTCCGTCGCAAAGAAGTGAAATTATAAAGTCCGTGAGGTTCACGAGAAGACCAGTAAGTCGAGCGAGACCGCCGCTTCCCACCGCCGCCACCGCAGCGAAAGCTTAGTGAACCTCGTCACCGGAGAATACCCCAGGTAGATGAAAACCTGATTCTATTACCTGTGGTCGAAATGTGGAACGCCCAACAATAACACTGGGAACCTTAGAGGGGACCGTTTCTTCCCTGTCTCCGCTGGCGGGCAGCTCTGGGGGTTGGGAGCTGCATTGGCTGGAGTAGAATCGGACAGAGCGGCGACTGCGCCGGTCCAGATTGAAACAGCTAGGCGGCGCTGGAGTCCCGGCCCGTCCGCGGCACCGTTCAGGAGGGGCGTAAATCCGGGAACGGGGGTGGTCTTCTTCCGCGCCGAACAAGGCTCCCCGAGCGTGCGAGTGAGAACGTGTGAATGATGGGCTGTAGATAATACTTGCTGGTGTCATACAAAGCTTGATGTGGTGTTCGACGCACCCTGCAAGTTGCATGCCCGCCTGGGAACACCCGCTATTAGACACTATCCTGCCACCACCCTGCACCGCTTGAACGTTGCCGCTTTAACGTCCCCGTGCAATCCGCGCGTAACCTTAATTTAAAGCCCAATAATCACATCTGCCGCTGGCCGCCCATAATTGCTAGGCTTCCTGGTAACAGGACCCCGTTATTTCCTTGTGTATATAATTAGTGAATAGAATTTTATTTTAATTTACTCGATATTTCATTTATTCTCCCAGAATATTCACCCAAATACAATTTGACTCCAGTTCTTTAATAAAGACCATAACCAGAAGTCCCGGGGGACTTTGTCTTGGCCTAGTAGGACCCTGTCTCCACTATAAACTACCCTGGGCTAGTGTATCCGTTGACAGTGACTTGGGAGAAGGGGGGCATCCAGCGGGAGCGCGTTTACTCCTTGGCAAACTCTATAAACGCTGGCGTCCGAGCATGATCCCGTAGGAAAGCCGTGTCCCGGAAGTCATCCCGAAATTCCCCAGGTTAGGGAAAACTAGTATTAACCCCCGGCCACCCCAAGTGGCCGTCACAGTATATATACGACTTTTAATTAAAAACACACCATGCATGTAACATATTTAAATCTTTTGTTATTATTAGACACTGGATGATTTACAAAATAAGAATTATTATGTTTAAATATTATATGACTGGAGCATATACTAAAATACAAATTCGTTGTTATTAGTGCGTTGTTATTATGCGCATAGTGTTGAAATTAGCCGAACGCCGCAATTGAAATGAGAGGCCACGCTTCTTACCTCTCGGCTGTGTGAGCACTTATTATTTTATTGTTTGAGGTTTGTATATAAATCAAATGCAATTAAAAACAAACCATGCATGCTAACATATTTAAAGCTTTTGTTATTAGACGTGATAATTAATATGTTTTGATATTATATGACTGGAGCATATACTAAACATAAAGCAATTGACATTGGACGTAATAATTCGTTGTTATTAGATTTGTTGAAATTAGCCGAACGCCGCAAATGGGTAGGTTCTAAAAAAAAAGAAAAGCGTACGCCACAAATAACCAGTTGTTGATATATGCACATGATAATTAATAGTGTTTCCTGAATGGGTAATAAAAATGTTATCGGGTTTTTATGTGGGCGTTCTTTCTATTACAGTTAATCCAAAATACATCGTGGGTATATATATAGGCAGTGATCAAAAATACAAGTAACAAAACTCAATTTAAAAACAAATCAACTCCGATATACGCGGGTTGTTTGATATGTGTTGTTTGAAATGAATGCAAACAGACTGCTAATATATAGCATACATAAGAGTGGAATACATACCTACAGCAAGAGACGTTGTTGTCATTTAACACAGACTAAACACGTGTGTGTGTGTGTGTAACTTTGGTCTTTGTTTGAGCTTGTACAAGCTGTTGTTTGAAAGGATATATAACACACGGGTCATGACAGTTAGATGTCTTTGCTTAGACTGACAGATGTGTGTAATAACAAAAACAGACATACAGATAACGGTTAGAGTGAAAGCTGATCAGTGTAACACAAGGTAAACACGTAGCGAACAGTCATGTTCAAGTGACTTTTGAGTATATATGTGTTCTTTGGTCTAGGTGTCTCCTGTGTAGAGAAAACAGACAGACAGACAAATGGCCCCATTGAGTATTATATAACCTTGGTCTTGTTTCATACATGCTGTTGTTTGAAAGCATATATGACACATAAGTAATGACATATCTTTGCTTAATACACACCTACAGTATAACGTTGGTCTTGTTTGAGCTTGTCTGTGCACTCGACAGCTGTTCAATATATGATTTAAATAACAGATGTAAGGGGCCTCAATGGGTAAACAACGTCTGTCAGTTGGTGACCTTGGTCTTGTTTGAGCTTGTACATGCTGTTGTTTGAAAGGATATATGACACATATAGGTTATGACATGACTTTGCTTAATACATACCTACAATATGGCCTTGGTCTTGTTTGAGCTTGTCTATGCACTCGACATCTGTTCAATATATGATTTCAATAACAAAGATGTAAGGGGCCTGAATGGGTAAACGACGTCTGCCAGTTGGTGACCTCGTTCGTGTTAGAACTTGTCTAGAACTGATAGTTATTCGACATCTGTTCAATATATGATTTAAATAACAGATGTAAGGAGCCTCAATGGGTAAACAACGTCTTTCAGTTGGTGACCTTGGACTTGTTTGAGCTTGTACATGATGTTGTTTGAAAGGATTTATGACACATATAACTCTGATTCTGCATCGGATTAGTAAACGCTGTGTTGATTGTGCACCACTCTGTTGTGAAGCGGTTGGTCTGTTCGCCGATAAAGTGTCTGAAACAACAAAGATAATACCAATTGTGTTCAAGTATTTTTACAGGGTTTTTTACCGCTTGGTGAATTGTAGAATCAGGCTCGCTTAGCAATATGCTCTCCAACTATTTCGAAAATGTATTTTCAAGTTATCTTGCCTTGTAAAGGTGATGTCGCATCCCGGACAATGAAGAACAGTTTTCTTACTGACTAAACTGACGCTGTTTAATTTTAATTTTGGTATCGTTACAGCTTTCTTAATAGGTGCGATTTAGAACATAATAAGTGAGTTGTTACTTTGCAGTCGTTTAAAGACCTTATATACACGCAGCATTCATAAGCTGCCTCGGAAGCATCACACACAATTTCTAATGTTCTTACATTTTGAATGATTATGTGTCTATCAATATTTATGGTTTGCATTTTCGTCAAACTATCTGGCAATTTCAGCCAAGTTGCTTTTATGTGATGCAGCAACGGTGCATCCCATGGTGCCTCATCTTTCCATAAACGCTGCATAATTTTTTTTGCTGTTATTACTATATTGGACCGCAAAGTCCTAGAGGGTCATAAAACCGGGCTATGAAGCTAAGCACTTTGCGCTTTGTATCTGTATTATCTGTATTACTTAAAGGGCCTTTCATTTTAAAATTATCGTATTTGGTAGAAGATTGAATCCCTAATGTTTTTATGTTTATATCTTCTTATAAGTATATCCTGACAGAGCCTCTGATGTGGTGGTATGTTATCTAACAAATTTTTGTCGTTAGCACACCATTTATGCAGTTCAAATCCCACAGATTTAAGAATTTGAATTACCTAATTTTGCAGTTGAATTGCTTGTTGTAAATTATGTCATGTACATAGCAACTGTTATAAGTAATAAGGCTTCACTGCCTAATGGGTTCTCCTTTTGTTTTTGAGTGGCTTCGTCCATAAGGCAGCGTGTAGCAAGATAAGGTGAACTTTTAAGGCCATATGTGACAGTTTGGAGCTGCAAACATTGCAAAGGAGAACGTGGGTCATCACGCCATAATATATTCTGTAGTTGCCTATGAGCAGAATGAACTAATATTTGTCTGTATATTTGTTTAATGTCTGTAATAAATACATATTTGTTCAACCGAAATTGTATTAAAAATTTAAATAGTTTGGGCTGAACAACTGGGCCGTTTAATTGTCTGTCGTTTAATTAAATTTGCTGCTTTCTTTTCATGGAGCCGTCAAAGACGACCCTTAATCTAGTTGATATTTTATCAGGGCGAATTACAGGATGATGTGCTAAAAAGTAATTATTGTCTTAGTTAAATTTGAATTTAGAAATATCATTGCAAATTATTTTTGCATGTCTTGACTTAATGTATTCACCGATAAACTTCTGATATTCAGAAAATAATTCTTGATTTTTAGAAAAGCGTTTTTCTAATTTATGAAATCTTTTTATGGCCGAGCTTAACGAACCTCCTAAATTGATCTCTCCAATTGGTTTTCTCCAGTTGATAGAGGCAGGTATTTTTTAATTGTTTTTATTACATGGTATCCGGGGAAGGAGTGCCGTGATGTTTTTAATTATTAAGCATCGTACAGTAACCTTAAAATTATATATACAAGAAGCAATGACGACATCTACATACTGATTTGTAGTTATTGTATTATTGCCTATGCCAGCAATATTTAAAATTCTAGATTTTGTTCTTAATCCTAATTTTTGCGCTATTTCTTGTGTAATCAATGATGTTTGCGACCCCAAATCAAGAAGGGCTCTGGCCGTGACATATTCCCCAGTATTTGTGTGTACTTTTACCAAGCCCGTTGGCAATACGAGCTGGGTTGTGAGGTTACTAATAACCATTGACGAGTGGTTAGTAGTAGTAGCAGTAGTATCAGTGGTGGGGAGGCCAACGCAAAGCAAGTAGGCTACAACAGGCCCTTTTTGCCAACCCCAGCAACCCAGCAATCATGCTCTACTCTTCCTCGGTTCCGTCGCCAAACCACCTCGACCCCGAGATGAAGGCCGTGACGGTCTTCAATTGGACGGTACTTACCTGATTCCTCTGCAGAGTCCTCGATCCGAACAATTCTGCTCGAAGACTCCCAAAAGCCTCCCATTCACACAGGTAGTGATAGGACGTTTCTTCATCCTCGCCGCATTCCTGGCAAATGGGATCCCTCTCTACGCCTATCAATGTGGGGTGTCTTCTAAGGGCGCTGTGGCCTGTCAGCTACCCAAGGATGCGGCGAAGCGTAGGTCGACTCCTTCCGAGTAGCCAGACAGCTTTATCTCTGTCCAGCCCCTCCACGAAGTCCCTCGCCTGCCTGCAGCCACCAACCGACCCCAAGTGCCTCTCCATTGCTTCCTCGGTCCACCTGTCTAAGGCAACAGAGACTGTCTTTCCACTTATGCCTATCTCAGGCTCCGGGCCACAGAATGGCCTCCGGGAACCGAGTCTTGCGAGATTATTCGCCACCTCATTCTCCGCTACGCTACAGTGTCCCGGAACCCACACCAGTTGCACATCCTTCGTCCTGGCTAGTCCTCTTAGGGCGTCAGCGCACTCCTGAACCAGTGTTGACCTGATTCTGGCGGCGCAGACTGCTCGGAGGACCGAGGACCGTCTGGCTAGCCGAGCAGATGTACACACATTTCTCGGGACTCCTCTTCATATCCTGTCTATTGGCCACAGACGGGATAGCATACACCTCTGTTTCGAATGCCGTGGTATATGCGCCAAGAGCATAGCTCTCGCGCACCCCCAGGCCCTCGATGTATATTCCTGCCCCGGAGGATTGCTGGTCCTCCAGCCGCGATCCCTGGGTAAAATAGACCAGGCTTGCGGGCTGGAATGCAAACTCATTTTCCCTCCACTGACCCCTACTGGGGATACCGAGGGTGTATGGCCTAGTCAACCTAATATCGTCTTCGGCATCCCGCAACCTTTATAGCGGAATTCGGAATTTCCTTTTCCACCTCCTTAGCGACTCTTGCATGCCCTATTACGGCTCCCTCTTCGCACCAGGTTCCTGAGTCTTGCATACTAAGATGCGACGCCATAGCCTCTCTTCTGATACAGATGGGAAGCGGTGGCAGCATCAACAGGACCTCTAGCGCGGCTGAGGGTATCGTCCTCATAGCGCCTGTGATATCCAGGATTGCCAGCTTTTGGAGTTTGGCCAGCTTCCTGCTGGTAGTTAGGTTCACACCACACCACCAGACCAACGCCCCATAGAGGATTCTTGGCCTGACGATCGCAGTGTAGTCCTCCCTATCACACGACGCAGCTGCCAGAGGGTCGCTACCTCCTTCCTCACTTTGATTTGCGATTCCCATGTTAGTTTGGGGTCCAGGATCACCCCCAGATATTTGACCTCCTGCACTAAAGCTAAAGGTTTTCCAAACATCGCGGGCGCCCTGAACCCCTATACCTTTCTCTTCTTGGTAAATAGGATCATCTCCGTCTTCGCCGGGTTTACGGAGAGTCCCTGCTCACCACACCACCTTTCGATTATGCTACAGGCAGCTTGCATGCACTCATAGAGGACGCCGAGGAATTTGCCGGTGACTCAGACCAGCCTATCATCAGTATACGCCTGGGCGTAGAAGCCATTCTCAGAGAGTCGCTCCAAGAGGCCGTCCATGACCAGACATCATAGATGGGGCGAAAGGCAGCTGCCCTGAGGACAGCCGCCCGTCACCCCAACGTCCAGCCCCCGGCCCCTCAAGGTCAGAGAAACTCTCCTGTCCTCCAGCATGCTTGCAGACCGCCCCCCCCCCCACGCAGGAGGGGGGACACATTAGCCGCTTCCCCCCAGCCGCCGGCGCACACTCGCGATTAACCCTCCTGGCCCGTCTCCGGCGGTGTTTCTTTTTCCGCCCTTGGACGCTTCGCGTACGCGCCGCCAGCTGACTTGGGCCAGCGTGGTGGCCCCGACACCGGAGAGAGCCTGATGGTCCTGCGCCGGTGGCCGCCTGTCCAGCTTTCGTCCCCGTGGGCTCGACTGCGCCTATCCCTCTTTTGTTTCTGCTTCTCTGCCGAACGCTCGGGGGGCGCCGCAGGCGTAGAGCCTTTCGGCCCCTCCCCCACTCTGCGATCCTGGTCCGGTCCCGTCGGCAGGACAATCTCTTACCTTTCGCTTCACGGTGCCGTCGTCGCAACTGCCGCCAGGCCGCCCGATCTGCCAGCGTCCCAGCCTTGACGATCCCTGAGGGGTCACCCGGCTCGGAAGCAGTCCGACCGGCCGCAGAGGCAGAGGGGATTTGCGGCGGCTGCACATCCTGCGAAGCCACCGCTGCCGAAGCAGCCTGCGCCTCTGAAGGGCCAAGACCCCCCTGACGGCGTCGCTGCCTCAGCTCCTCCCTCTCTCGCCTCCTTTCCTGCGATCTCCACTTCCTTTTCCTTTCCCTCCTACGTTTCCTTCGCGACTCCTCGTTTTCGGCCCCTCCCCGGACTCGCAGCCAACGAAGTTTGCCCCTCATCGCTCCACATGGCAACAGTGTCCTCGACGGAACCGTGCGGTTCCACCTCGAACCCCACGCCTGGAGAGCGGAGGAGCGTTTCCTCCAGTTGCCTGCTGGAGCTACTTGGAGATACAGGGATCTCTCTACCTTCTACCTCCTCGCTGGTCTTACCATCTTCTCTTAAGTGTCTGTTCATGGTTGGTAAAGGGGGTTGTATGTGTGAGGGTGTGCTTATGGATTGGTGAGCGTATAGATACGGGAGATCACCCTACCGCGCCCCGGCGCTTCATTCATGATGACACTTGATTCCGTTAAGAGCAGCTCTGCGGCCACGCCGTGGCGACCCGAAGCGTGCAGCTAACCCCCTGTTCCGGAGCTACCCTGTGGTGCTGCTGACACAATCGAGCATTTTTCGAATGGATGATAGGGCCGCCCCCTACACCGGCCAAGGCAAGGGTGGGCCCCTGTACTCTCCAAACGGCGCCAGGTGTGCCGGACCTGGTTTGCACAGCGCTGTTAGCCCAGAGCAGGCTCCGCTCGGAGTCCACGCCGAAGCCCGAGAAGCCCCCAACCCGATCTATGTGTGTCGCGTCTGTGTTCGTATGCGTGTGTGTGGCGTGTGTGAGAAGGATTGAGACTTTAGTAGACCATCAGCCCTGGGCGTTATTCACATTGCCGACATTCGCGCCAGGGGTGTTACAAAAAGTTGCTATGGTATTTTGTGTGTCCTTTATATATCACTTTTAATTGTAGAGCATGAAAATTCAATTTGCGTCTTTATTAAAAAAAAACTCTAATATTGATGATCCTGAAATTATGCCATAAATTGTTTACTTACTGCTGTGATTTAAAATTTTTCTCTCATCTCTTGGGTAGGGTTCTGTGCTTGGGCTAGCATTTTTGTTTAATATATCGTTTTTTTTATAAATTATAGTACTCCCGATTGTTTGGAAGTTTCAAAAAAAATTATATATGATTGGGTTCTTTTCATTTTACTTTTCATTAACGGTGAAAAATAGCCTTACTTTATCATATAACTAATATTTGTTTGATCTGAAGTCAAAATTAAACAGATTATGTAAGTACAATCTAGTATGTTTTATTTTTTTGGATTAAATTAACAAATTCCCATTAAAAAAGGTTATATCAAATTTATCATCACAGATTGTCGATAAATCGATACAAATCAAATTAAATCAGCTTTAACCTGAGATGACGTAATCCAAGATGGCCGGCCGGAAAATTTAAAATTTTAACCGGTAGTTGGCGCCACTAATCAAAGTAAGAGGCTCCACCATTTTGATTTTTGCAAAAAGTGACGTAACAAATATGGCGGTTGACGCAGGCGCAAACTCAACTTTTTAGTTTATGGTTGAAGCTCTAAGTGTGGGGGGGTCATTTTACTCGACTTGACAAGTAGAATTCAAATTTGGCATATACGCATGTGCAAACCCAACTTTTGGAGTTTTTGGCCTAAGCCTTAGGTGTTTGGTATTAGGCTTGGGGAGCAGATTTCAAAAATGCGAATGCCAGGCATGCTAAATGCCGGACATGGCAACATAGCAACAAACAAAAATCCTAAGAATGTTAAGACCAGACATAGCAACAGCAACAAACAAAAATCCTAAGAATGTTAAGACCAGACATAGCAACAAACAAAAATCCTAAGAATGCTAAGACCAGACATGGCAACATAGCAACAGTTAAAAATCCTAAGAATGTTAAGACCAGACATAGCAACAAACAAAAATCCTGCTTAGCCATGCGACCACTCAAACCAATTGTCTTGAGGTGCAACTTTTAAGTTTTATTTGTTTTCAAACATTTATATTCCGAGCTAGTTTACCTAACTACACAAGCTAAATATCTTAAGGAGTAGTCTTCAATTTTCAGGAAATAACAGGTCTCTATCATTTCAGAGTTAGCTTAGCCATGCGACCACTCAAACAAATTGTCTTGAGGTGCAACTTTTAAGTTTTATTTGTTTTCAAACATTTATATTCCGAGCTAGTTTACCTAACAAATCAAATCGAACATCTTGAAGAGCAGCTTCAATTTTCATAAAACAACAGGTCTCTATCATTTCAGAGTAATCTTAACCATGTAACCACTCAAACCAATTGTCTTGAGGTGTAGCTTTCAAGTTTCATTTGTTTTCAAACATTCATATTCTGAGCTAGTTTACCTAGCAAATCATATTAAATGGCTTGAAGTGCAACCTTCAATTTTTCGTAAATCAACCCGTCTCTGCTATGCCAGAGTAATATTAGTCATGTGACCAGTTAGACTAGTTGTCTTGAGATGTAGCTTTTCATGTGTGTATGTAATTGAAATTTTGATGGTGTAAAAAAAAAATTAAAAAAGTTTGTTATATAAAAAATAAGAAAACTAAAGAGTTGATTACCTATTACAACAGTCAGCTAAAGGAACATTTGGGTTATCGGAATACCGATACCCCAAATGTTCCAACCGAAAAAGCCCACTTAGAGTCATCTCCAGGGGCCCGGAATACCGATCCCTAGAAGTGGCACGACTATAGCATTTCAGAGTAATCTTAGTCATGTGGCCTGTCTAACTATTGGTCTTGAGGTGTAGCTTTCAAGTTTCTTGGTTTGCAAACATTCATATTCGGAGCTAGTTTACCTAACAAATCAAATTGAATATCTTGAAGAGCAGTCTTCAATTTTCATAAAACAATAGGTCTCTATCATTTCAGAGTAATCTTAGCCATGTGACCACTCAAACCAATTGTCCTGAGGTGTAGCTTTCAAGTGTTATTTGTTTTCAAATATTCATATTCTGAGCTAGTTAATCTAACAAATCAAATTGAATGTCTTGAAGTGCAATCACCAATTTTTCGTAAATCAACTTGTCAACGCGGCTGCTTTCCGTTTTAATATTCGACAGACAGACACCTGTGTCTGACAGGACAGACAACTGCCTGCCTGTATGACAACCTGTATGACAACCTGTCTGACAACCTGTCTGACAATCGCGCCGCGTGACTGTTCCGACCCGACGTTCCCGCCACAGGGTGGAAGGGGTCTAACCTGAGATGGCATTAACAGGAGGGTTGCCAGACAGGTTGTCTATCCTGTTAGACAGGCTGTCTGACAGGCCGTCAGACAGGTTGTCAGGCAGGTTGTCTGTCCTGTTAGTCAGGTTGTCTGTCCTGTCAGACAGGCTGTCTGACAGGCTGTCAGACAGGTTGTCAGACAGGTTGTCAGACAGGTTGTTATACAGGTTGTCATACGGGCAGACAGGTGTCTGTCCTGTCAGACACAGGTGTCTGTCCTGTCTCACAACCTGTCTGACAACCTGTATGACAACTTGTCTGACAACCGCGCCGCGTGACTGTTCCGACCCGACTTTCCCGCCACAGGGTGGAGGGGGTCTAACCTGAGATGACATCAACAGGAGGGTTGTCAGAGAGGTTGTCTGTCCTGTTAGACAGGCTGTCAGACAGGTTGTCACACAGGTTGTCAGACAGGTTGTTATACAGGTTGTCATACAGGCATACAGGTAAAATGACCCCCCACACTTAGAGATTCTACCAAAAACTAAAAAGTTGAGTTTGCGCCTGCGCCAACCGCCATATTTGTTACGTAACTTTTTGCAAAAATCAAAATGGTGGAGCCTCTTACTTTAACTAGTGGCGCCAACTACCGGTTAAAATTTTAAATTTCCCGGGTTTTTCACTTCCAGTCGGCCATCTTGGCCGCCATCTTGGATTACGTTACCTCAGGTTAAAGCTTACGTCATTCTCAATACAACCGCCATATTTGTTACGTCACACGCATGCTCAGTAGCGGGCGGTGGGCGGTGGACGGTGTGTGGTGGCCCCAGAACATACCATCTATATCGACTACAAAAATATTGTTAAAAACTATTCACACTATAGAAAAAGAGTCAGCAGATTTATTTCTATAAAGTTCCTAAAACGACTTACTGAATGTTGTCTTGATTGCTTCTTCCATTTGATGTGTACTTATTACTTTCCATTTGATCTACTGTTTGGATTTAGTAGCTTGCCTGTGATTATTAATTAATTTCCATTTTATTTAAAACGGTCTTAACAAACCGTGTGGCAGGTATTTATTTTTATTTTCTTTACACAAAAATTGTACATGATTTTCCTATCAGGCACTTGCCTTTCACGTTTTACTTCCCAACTTCCATATTTACAGTCACGCCGTACGTCAACTAATTTCAAGTTTCACTTGTGGTAGTTCAATTACGAATCGTCTTTCCGACCCGTCGTCGACTCCTTAAATAAATTATACCTGTGTTACAAAAAATATTTTCTCCTGTACCTCGGTAAAACAAAGTTCATAGGCCTCGCGTTTTCCCATTGTCCAATTTTTTTATTCGTTGCACTCTTTCGAAACAAGCACAAAAAACTATCCTTATCAACTAACAACCTCTAGGAGTCCAATAGCTAAGTCACGAGTCGATCAGTCGAGAGAACGACCAGCGCATGACCAGGCTAAGAGACCACACCACACCCCCCCCCCCACGAGTGGTTAGTAGACAAGTGATTGTCAAAGTGAAGGCCATGTCTTGGATAATTTTGGAAACAAATTCCCTTATTTGTTGAGCATTGACCTTTGATACATTAGGAATTTCTAATAAAGCCTTTATATGGGCGTTAATAATAGTGGGATTGTTGTACCTTCTCTCTAAAATATTAATTGCCTCTGGATACGATTCGTTTGTAATTGGTAACTCTGCAATTAATGTAAGAGCTTCATCTTTTAAGTAGGAATCATCGTTATGAATAAGGGCTATATACAAGTCATAAAATGGTTTGAATGTATTAATATTTTTTCCATCAAACGTTGGAATATTTACTGATTGTAAATTGTTCCTGGTTTTCGCGTTATGATATGACTTTGAGGTATTTTGGTTTTCTGAAATGGCTGATTTGTTTGTTAAAGTTTGTATGGTTGTCACAAACATTGCCGATGACGTAACTTCTCTTGAAGATGACTTGGCGGAATTTGAACAAATCTTTCACAAAACCACTGAAAAGTTAATGGATTTTTAAACAAGTATTCGAACAAAAATAACAGTTATACAATATAGCAACAGGTGCAGTTTTAAATTCACTTAGCTTACCTAACATAAACCTACTAACATTTAAGGGAGATTTTGAAAATTGGGTAGAATTCCGTGATGCATTTGACACACTTGTAAATAATAATCCTACTTTAACAAATATTCAAAAATTATATTATTTATTATCATGCGTTAAAGGCGATGCGGCACATTCACTTAAAACTTTAAAAGTATCTTCTGATAATTATATAATTGCTTGGAACTTAACGAAACGGTTTGAAAACAAAAACTTAATTGTTAAAAATAACATTAAAGCTCTTTTAATTTAAATTTTATGAAAAAGGACTCGCATCAAGAAGTACAGCATTTCTTAGATGAGGTGTTGAAAGTTTGGAACCACTGTAACAGTATAAATTGAATAGCTAAACAGCAAGGCTAGTTTGGGCGTATTTGTGGTTCCTCCTCTGCTTTAAACAGAGAATTATTGGCGACGATCGGGGTTATTTCTTCTGGCTATCCCTCGTATACTGAATAAAATTGAGATCTTTCGTTAAATCATTTCTCTTTGAACTACCCCTGGTATATCTTGTCGGCGGCCGCGCCGGCGTTGTGATTAAGAATGTTGGTGGTTCGAGAATGGTCCGTATGTTGAGAAGGATAGATGGCTGGGGACGTATGGGATGAAGTGAGAGCGAACGACAGCGCTACCGGCTGTCAGGTAGGGAATGCGAATATTCCGGAAGGTTCGACAGAGATTTTTGGTTGGTAGTAGTTGGAGTTAACACGTGGTTCGTTCTGAGAAGCAAGTTGGATATTAATTATCCCCATAGTGGATTTAATTGCACTCAGAACATATCTGCAGTCTTTTGGTGATATCGTAATTTATGGATTTGGTGTTGAAGACTGTAGAGATACCCGTTTAAGGGGATATAAGGACCACTTTGATCTTGTCACGTAGTTGGAGTTTCGTATGCCCTCTTTGGAGGGCTCTTGTGCTGGATAGAGAAATCTTTGTATTGTGCAGAAATATTTGTGTTAGGCAGGAATCCTTGTACCGGCTGGAAGAATTCTTTGTATTGTGCAGAAATCCGTGTATTTGTGCTGGGCGATTTTAGTACTGGATAGAGAATTATTGTGTTAGGAAGAAACTCTAGTATTGGGTAGAAAGTTTTTGTATTGGGCAGTATCTTTGGCAAATTCACGTATCCTAGAATAATTTTTAGTGGAATAAGTCTCGCATGGAATAGCGAATTTTCATGTACCGGAAGAAGTATGGCTATTGAGTTGAATGGAGTTTTTATGTGCTAGTCAAGAGCAACGATATTGTTGGTAATTTTATGGCCTAAAAGTCCAGGAATTTTAAGTAAGAATTTTCCGGTTTGTGATAAAGAATAGAGTGATAAGAGGGACGATCTTGATAAGCTAAAATGTTAAATATTCACATCTGTTAAATTTGCTAAAATCAAACTGAATTTATTTTAACCTAGCTTATGCCAATGACAAATTAGGTTTGTGAATAGATTGGGAATTATTTGAGCATTTGTCATCTGGTATAAAAGGAAGTGCGTCGCACCACTAAAAAAGTTTGCTTAGCCAACATTAGACATTTTATTAATCTACATTATTTCGGCTAAATTCAGCAATGCAACACGGCATGAATGGGAATTATTTAAGCCCAAAGACGATTTTTCCACCTTTCAGGAACTCATAACTTTCCTTGAAAATAGGTGTAATTTTCTGAGATCTCTTGAATCCAACAAAGGTAATCAAGGTATATTTAACACACACTCAAAGCTAACATACAATAATAATTTTAAAGCATATATCAATACATCTACATCATATTGTGTACTATGTAAAATTTCAACACATTCACTCTTCTCATGTGAAACATTCCTAAAATTACCAATAAATCAACGAATTAGTCAAGCTTAGCGTCTTCAATTACGCTCAAATTGCTTAAGAAAAAATCATACAACAAAGGAATGTACATCAGGTGCGTGTAAAAAATGCGGTAAAAACATAACACACTGTTGCATATCAAGTGGCGAATATGACACATAATGTAAATGCCACTCAAAATACAAATGCAGGTGACCAAAGACAAATAAATCAAAATCAATCACGCCGTGTAGAAATCGCTACTTATGAAAGTAACATATCTGCACAAATAATGCATTCATCAAACCATAATTTAAATAATACAAATTTGATTCAAACTATATTGCCAACAGCAAGCATCGAAGGCCAATCTCACATATGTAGAGCTCTCCTCGATGGAGGATCTCAAAATAACTTTTGTGATCTTTGCAAGCGACTAGGCCTCACTAAATCAAAATATCAGTAATTAGTATCAGGGATTAGCAAATCTATCTCAAACATGCATTTTAAAACTAATATAACTTTCAAATCACGCATAATGAATACAAAACAAGCATAACATGTTTAGTATTAAATGAAATCAGTGATAATTTACCAAACATGTCATTTCCTTTGTCGAAACTAAACATCCCCCCAAATATACGTTTAGCAGATACAAAATGTAATTCGCCGGGTAAAATAGACATCTTACTGGGAGCCTGTATTTACTTCCAATTATTATGCGTTGGACAGCACAAGTGAAGTAATAACGGTCATATTCTACAAAAAAACACTTTAGGGTGCATTTTAGGTGGCGATTTACATCACAAACAAAATCAATCATTTTGCTTTTTAAACACATCACATCATACTAATTTACTTTATGATCAACTAACAAAATTTTGGGCATTGGCAGAATGTTCAAATGACCATAGAAATTATACAAGTGAGAAAAAATATTGCGAAACTAATTTTATCAAGACATTTAAACGTAACAAATCAGGTCGTTCTATTGTTAATATTTCACTTAAATGTGACAGCAGAATTAGGAAATTCAAAAGAACGCATTAAATCGATTTTTTTTATTAGAACGAAAATTTAATCGCAATAGTGAATTAAAAACCAAATACGTTAATTTTCTAAATGTGTATGAAACATTAGGTCACATGACTAAAATACCAGAACAGGATATCAGCCGTTTAAATTATTTTTTACCACATCATGCGGTTATTAAGGAAAGCAGTTCTACAACAAAAATTCGTGTTGTTTTTGACGGATCAGCTTAAACAAATTTAGGCCTATCATTAAATGAAGTTCAGTGTGTTGGTCGCATAATTCAAGACGATCTGTTTTTAATTTTTTTACGGTTTAGGAAACATAAGTATGCTATTACTGCAGACATAGCTAAAATGTACCGACGGGTGTTAGTTGACGATGAGCAATGTAACTTACAATTAATTATTTGGAGAGCCAATGAAACCGACCCCAGTAACTATTATCAGCTAAACACTGTTACATATGGTACAGCTTCAGCACCATTTCGTGCAGTTAGATGTCTTAAACAACTAGCAATTGAAAATCGCGCACATTATCCTATATCATCAGAAATAATTGAAAGAGATTTCTATGTAGATGATTTATTAACGGAGCAAATTCAAAAACAGAAGCCATTCGCATAATAAAAGAGGTTTCAACAGTGATAAGTTCAGCAGGTTTTGAAATAAGAAAATGGTCATCAAACAATAAAGAATTATTGTCAGCAATTAACGGAGAAAACATTCGTGATAAAAACATTATACGAATATCCGAATCAGGTGAAACTAAAACACTCGGTATATTATGGAATCGAGAATACGATGTATTTCAGTATGTTATTAATGCTGAGCCCGATAAAAGGTCAATCACAAAGAGAACAATGTTATCAATTATCGCGCAAATATTTGATTCTTTGGGACTTTTAGGGTCGGTAATTATAAATGGTAAAATTATGATCCAATGTCTTTGGCAGTACAAACTGTCATGCGATGAGTCTATACCGCTCAATTTGCATACCAAGTGGTCAAAATTTTACAATTAACTCATTTACACAAAATAAATATACCTAGGTACGTTTTATGTAAAAATCCACATACCATTTAATTACACAGATTTTGCGACTTTTCGGAGATTGCATACGGTTGTTGTATATATATATATATATATATATATATATATATATATATATATATATATATATATATATATATTCGCAGCGTAAATAATGCGGGAGAATGCAAATCCTCGTTACTTTGTGCTAAGTCGCGCGTAGCCCCACTTAAAAACATATATCTGCCTAGACTTGAGTTGTGTGGCGCTTTATTATTGGCTAAATTAGCAGTAACGAGCGCCATGACAATAAATGTTACAACATTTATTGGTGTGATTCACGCATAGTATTATCATGGATTTCAGCCGCAGCTAATAAATGGAAAACCTTTGTAGCAAATCGAGTGTCAGAAATTCAAGAATTAACAAACCATGGCCACTGCCGACATGTACGAACACATGATAATCCTGCGAATTTATTATCACTTGGTTTAGAGGCAAATTAGATAGAGATAAGTTTTTGGTTAAATGGCCCAAGATGGCTACAGAGCGATGAATCTTCTTGGCCCGTTTCACATGAAATAAAACATAGTGCTACAGAGTCACGCGTTGTGGCAAACTTATCATTAAAATTTAGACGACCTACAACTATTTTCAAAATTGTCTTCATTAACTAAACTAAAGCGAACCACTGCCCAATGTTTACGGTTTATTGAAAATATTGAAAAATTCTAAAAACAAGGTAATTGACCCCGTAACAAGAACATAGTTGGAAAATGCATTAATTAAGTTGATTAGAATATCACAAAACAATGTATACTCTAAAGAAATAAATGACTTAACTAATCACAAATAAATGAATCATAAGAGTTCATATTGTCATTAAATCCTTTTTTGGATGATCAATTAATTTTACGAGTAAGCGGTCGCATTCAGCATTCAGATTTTAGTTATAATAAAAAACACGCAATAATTTTGCCACCATCGCATAAATTAACAATATTAATAATCAGATATGAACATATTACACTTCTTCATTGTGGAACAAATCCATTATTATATGCATTAAGGGAAAACTTTTGGCCAATTTCAGGTAAAAATACAATAAAACGTGTTATTCACGAATGTATCAGTTGCTTTCGAGCAAATCCAAAATCGTGAATTCAAATTATGGGTTGCTTACCAGAGCCACGTTTGACACCGGTGACACCGGCACCACCATTTTACAATTGCGGTGTTGATTATGCTGGTCCAATATTAATCAAGGACAGAAAGGGTCGCGGCTGTAAATTAAACAAGGCTTATATATGCATATTTGTGTGTTTGGTAACTAAAGCTGTACATTTAGATTTGGCTACTAGTCTGGAAAGAGAGGCATTTTTGGCGGCATTAAATAGGTTTTCAGCCAGACGTGGTCAACCAATGTCTATTTACTCGGATAATGGCTGTGGCGGTGGTTCCGACCGCAGTGTTTTAGTCAACACTACCCTATGTTTCTCTTGACAGCTAAAACGTTGCGTTACGTTATTCGACAGCAAGCTGTCAAGAACTACTATATAAGAGACACCAGGGATCTCTCTCGCTCTCTCCTCGCTACTAACCGACACAGTGAAGATACGTCTCTCCACGCTCGGTCAGTTATCTGTTATGTGCTGTCTGTGATTGTTTTATAGTTAAATGTATAGTTTATTCAGTTAGTGAAATAATAAAGTATATTAAATGTTTACGTATGGATTTAATATCAACAAGTGCAATTAACATCCATATTGGTGACCCCGTGCCGCAAGCCGAAGATGCCCAGCCTGATGTTCCAGCCGACGTCGCCTAACTTCCACGCACGTGCTCATGCCTACAGAAAACTAATATCTAAACAGGTCAGTCTTTTCTAATTTAAAAATTATCTGATTTTTTTCACAATGGCCGAAGATTCTTCAAGCAGCAATATCATGGCAAGGGTTGCAATAAAATTACCTCCTATATGGAGACGTAACGTGAAAATCTGGCAAATGCAGGTTGACGCCCAGTTTGATATATCGCAGATCAGTTCTGAAAAGACAAAATTCAGTCATGTACTCGCTATACTCGATCCTGATGTCGCAGAGTCAATTTCAGATTTTTTAACCCAACCATTATCATCAACCCCCTATTCAGATCTAATGAAACGTCTTTTATTAGAATTTGAAGAGTCCGATAGTCGCAAACTAAATAAACTTTTAACAGAATTAGAATTAGGCGACAGAAAACCATCGCAACTTTTACGCGAAATGAAGTTTTTAGCCGGTAGTCAGATTGGAGAAAATTTCCTTAAAATTTTATTTCTACAACGTTTACCAGTCAACGTTCGTTCAATTTTGGCTTTGAGCAACGATTCTCTAGAAAATTTGTCGGTTACAACAGACAAAATCGTGGAATTTTCCAGAGATAAATACAACGTGGCTGAAATTCAGTCACGCGAGCCCGACAAGCTAGCCAAATTAGAAGCGCAATTAGAGAAGCTAACAGCATCAGTCAACGAATTGCGAACGCGTTCCCGATCTACCTCCCGAGAAAGACCCAAGCTTTCTCGAAACTCCATAACCGCAAATTCCTCAACCTCCACGTGTTGGTATCATGAACGATTTGGCAACAAGGCCAAACGTTGCATCCAACCTTGCAATTTCAAAGCAAAACATGTGTCGGAAAACTAATAAGGCACTCCCTCCACGCGGCAGGAGACGAGAGCCACCTAACACGCCGCCTTTTTATTTTTGATAGACGCTCCAATATGAAATTTCTAATCGACTCTGGAGCGGATATTTCAGTTATTCCACCCACTCACGACCAACGGAAATTTCATTCGAAACGTACCTTGTATGCTGCAAACGGGACCCCTATTCATACCTATGGCGAACAACTATTAGATTTGGATCTAGGTTTACGCCGTAGGTTCTGCTGGCCCTTCACACTTGCCGATATCAAGCAACCAATTATAGGCGCTGATTTTCTAGCAGAGTTTGCTTTACTTGTAGATATGAAACATAGACGTTTAATCGATACAAAGACAAACCTCTCTAAGACCGGTGCTAACCCACCACCAGGATTTAATTCTAAAATTCATCTCGTAGACCCGACACACCAGTACTTCAAATTGCTACAACAATTTCCTGACCTGTTTAAGGAAACTTCTTCTAGCAACCTTCCAGAGGTTGAGTTCTTCCATACTATAAGTACGGAAGGACCACCTGTCACTGCAAAAGCTAGAAGATTGCCCCCGGAAAAGCTAGCTCAAGCAAAGCTAGAATTCCAGCACATGATGGACTTGGGAATTTGTAGACCCTCCAAAAGTCCATGGTCAAGCCCCCTCCACATGGTGCAAAAAAAGGATGGCTCATGGAGACCATGTGGGGATTACCGAGCACTAAACGCTAAAACAATCCCAGACAAATATCCCATTCCAAATTTGCAGGATTTTAATGCCCAGTTAGAAGGCAAACGTATTTTTTCAAAATTAGATATCATTCGCGCTTTCCATCACATCCCAGTAGCACCTCAAGATATTCCCAAAACAGCAGTCATAACTCCATTTGGGTTATTCGAATTTGTTAAAACCCCATTTGGCCTTCGTAATTCAGCACAAACATTTCAAAGATATTTACATTCAATTTTAAGACATCTTGACTTTGCCTACTCCTATCTTGACGATATTCTCGTTGCATCAGCCTCTGAAAAAGAACATCAAGAGCATCTAGCAAAACTTTTTCAGACACTTCAAGACAACGGCATCCGTATCAATTCATCTAAATGTGAATTCGGAGTGGCCGAAATTTCATTTTTAGGTTTTCGTGTAAATAAATCTGGATTATTTCCACTTCCTGAACGCATCAAAGCTATTACCGACCTACCTCTTCCCGATACCATTGAAAAACTCAGAAGATTTCTAGGTCTCATAAATTTCTACCGTCGTTCTCTTCCACGTGCTGCGGAAATTCAGCAACCACTATTCGACCTCTGCCAGAATCCCAAAAAACGCGACAAACGTAAAATCGAGTGGACTCCTCAGACTCGAGAAGCATTCGAACGTTTGAAAGAGGCACTAAAAAACGCTACACTAATAGCTCATCCGTCTTCTTCGCTACCACTGATTCTCCATGTCGATGCTTCTGATTATGCCGTAGGCGCTTCCCTCCAACAATTACGTGATCAAACACTAGAACCCCTAGGTTTCTACTCTAAAAAGCTTACTTCAGCCCAAAAATCTTACAGCACCTACGATCGCGAACTTCTAGCTGCTTATCAGGCAGTTAAATACTTTAGATATACCCTAGAAGGTCGCCATTTCACCATTTATACGGACCACAAACCTTTGACATACGCTTTTGAACAACGCGTCGATAAAGCATCTCCAAGGCAACTACGACATTTAGACTTCCTAGGTCAATTTACCACAGACATTCGCTACATACCAGGTCCTACAAACATTCCCGCAGACTATTGTTCTCGCATTGAAACAATTTCACTTTCTTCCACTGTGTCACTCCAAGAAATTGCGCAAGCTCAGTCATCTTGTGAGGAACTCAAACACCTTCTGCAGTCTAAATCTTCCTCATACAAATTTCAAAACATGCCTCTTGACAACGGAATGAATCTTATTTGCGATTCTTCTTCAAAGAAACTTCGCCCATTCATTCCGCTCAAATTTCGCCGAAAGATTTTCGATTCTATCCACAATTTATCTCACCCAGGCATATCAGCTTCAGTCGATCTGGTCCAGGATAGATTTTGTTGGCCCAAATTGAAACGCGATGTATCTCTTTGGTCTAAAACTTGCATTCCCTGCCAGAAAGTCAAGATATGGAGACACACTTCCAGTGCCATTGGACAATACACCCCAGCCATGAGAAGATTCTCGCATATAAATGTTGACATTGTGGGACCATTACCACTATCACAAGGTCAACGCTATCTGTTAACAATAATAGACAGATTTTCTCGATGGCCCGAAGCAATTCCATTGTCAGATATTACAGCAGAAACAGTAGCGAACACTATTTTATCATGCTGGATCTCTCGTTTCGGTGTTCCGCAATACATCACCACAGACAGAGGTAAACAATTCGATTGCCACCTTTTCACACACCTCACTAAAACACTAGGTGCAGACCACATCAAGACCACAGCTTACCACCCAGCAGCAAATGGTGTAATCGAGAGATGGCATAGAGTTCTGAAACAGGCCTTGAAAGCTCATATGGACGAAAACTGGGTCGCTAAATTGCCAATTGTGTTACTAGGACTCAGATCGTACATAATTCCAGAATATCGCTCAACACCCGCTGAAATAGTCTATGGAGAATCAATCAAACTTCCCACCGACTTTTTCAACAGCACACAAGCTCATGATGTTCCACCACTTATATCTCAGCTGAAAGAAGACATAAGGAAACTTCGACCAGTACCTTTTAAACACCATACTGCAAAAAAGGTATTTGTCCATCCTAAGCTTATGGAAGCTCCTTTTGTTTTTGTTCGCATTGATATTCCGCGAAAAACTCTCGAACCAGTTTATGACGGCCCCTTTGAAGTGTTATCCCGAACTGACAAAGTCTTCAAAATCAAGAAATCACACGGAGAAGAGACAATTTCTGTTGACCGTCTTAAACCCGCATTCATTCTTTGTGATAACGAACAGACAACTTTCCACCCTCAGAGACATCCTAGTGAAACTGAAAGTGACAGTGAAAGTCCAACACCTAGTGAAACTGAAAGTGACAGTGAAAGTCCAACACCCAGTGAAACTGAAAGTGACAGTGAAGTTCCCGTTCCCGTTCAAACTACACGCCATGGACGTAGAGTTCGATTTCCACGAAGATACTTGAACTAATAGCGTTGCCACTGAGAGGGGAGTATGTGGCGGTGGTTCCGACCGCAGTGTTTTAGTCAACACTACCCTATGTTTCTCTTGACAGCTAAAACGTTGCGTTACGTTATTCGACAGCAAGCTGTCAAGAACTACTATATAAGAGACACCAGGGATCTCTCTCGCTCTCTCCTCGCTACTAACCGACACAGTGAAGATACGTCTCTCCACGCTCGGTCAGTTATCTGTTACGTGCTGTCTGTGATTGTTTTATAGTTAAATGTATAGTTTATTCAGTTAGTGAAATAATAAAGTATATTAAATGTTTACGTATGGATTTAATATCAACAAGTGCAATTAACATCCATAATGGCAAACATTTTGTGGCTGCAAATTTGGAATTTTTGGGGTTGCATAATTTTCTGTCAAACCAAGAAAATCATACAAAAATAAATCAAGCATTAGATAACACAACTACATCATGGCAATTTATACCACCATGTTCTCCAGGTTTTGGAGGTTTATGGGAGGCGGGCGTAAAATCAGTAAAGTCATTTAAAACGTGTAACACAAAACACTCACTTAACCTTTGAGGAATCTTACACATTATTAACACAAATCGAAGCAGTCTTTAATTCCCGTCCTTTGAGCCCCTTCTTCCGATCCTAATGATTTAGATCCCTTAACACCTGCACATTTTTTGATTGGACGAACTTTAACATCAAACCCAGAACACAAAGTTTTGGATACTGCTGACAACAGGTTAAGCAAATATCAGCATATTGAAAAAATAAAACAAGATTTTTGGAAAAGATGGTGTAAGGAATACATCTCACAATTACAAATTCGCACAAAATGGAAACAAACATTCAATATTCAGTTGAAACCAGGAGTTCTGGTTATTATCAAAGAAGATAATATTCCCCCATTAAAGTGGCAGCTTGGCCGCATCATTCAGTTACATCCAGGAGCTGACAACATCACCAGGGTGATATCAGGGAAAGTGTCGAATGGTAATATTTTTAAACGGCCAGTGTCCAAAGTGTGCGGTCTCCCTATAGAATGACGAGGACAATTTAACATCTGGACTACATAATTTAAGCGAAAATTTTTTAGTATATTTAAAATAAGTTAACATTTTTACGTAGATTAAGATAACATCAGTTTATTAGTTATAATTAATTATTTTTACTATATAGCATTCGTTGAAAGGTAACCTTTCAAGGCGGGCGGCATGTTAAGGCGTCTCGTCTGGAGGATTACACCTTTCAAATTTACATATTTCTTAGTAGCCTTCTTTGTTATAATATTTACCATCTGTAAAATACAATTTTAAGGGCGATTAGGAATAACCCAACAAGGGTCATTTTCTGCTTACAATTGACCATAAGTATGCTAACCTCTCTCAGGTAGAATTATAAAGCGTATGAAAATTCTATATTTATTTAACTTAGTTCTTCTATATACTCGAAATAAGCAACAAGCTTGTGCTAACATAATCACTACTCATTTTGTTGAGTTCTTATGGACTCTAAAGCATACCAAATAAGTAATTTTGTACAAGTTTACAGTTGTTATTAAACGTTAAGTGTTACTAAAATCAGCTTTTAATTTAACAAAACATAATCAGGTTCTTCGGGTTAACCAAGAAAAAAAAAACAAATAAAATGTGGTACATCAATACGAAACGTAATTAGACAATAAGTTTAGCAGTTAGAGAGGGGAGAACCCACATCTCTACCTCCATAGGTTCTCCAGTGGCCTGGAGATCGAGACTATTATTACCCATCTCGTCTGCGTTTATGTTTTTTGCTGTGTTCATATACTGTTCCCACGAGCAGCTGGGGAAAATTGTGGTTAATCGCCAACGAAGAGCCCCGCATCCCATTGAGAGGCATTTATACACAGGGAGGTCGCCTGGTTTCCCTGGGGAGAGTTACGTAAGAGGCAGAGTCACCATTCTGCCAATCGGTCAAAAGCATCATCGTTTCGGCACCAGCCCACCAAAGACCTTGCGAGGTGAGTTTTTTATAGAGGTCTCTCCTCGCAATGCCAGCGGAGTAAGGCAAGCATTCCCGGCCCTCCCAAGCCATGACTAGGTAGGGTTACGGTGTTGCATCCCTCGTTGTTGAGGGATGGAGCCGTCCTCCTTTCTCATCCGGGCTTGGGACCGACCATGGCGGAATCAATACAGTATAACCTTAGACTAAGGAAAATAAGGACGGAATTCATTGAATGAGGCAGTAATGTTATTATTACGACAATCATAAAAAAGCTGAGAGTCGCAAGACGTGTAACAGGTTACAAGGTTTCATAAGATATATTTTTTTATAAATACAACATCCTGTATATTTTTATGGTTTTGATGAGCCTTCTTATGATACCAAATTTGTATAAGTTAAATCAAATACGAAAGGAGATAGACCGGTTCAAAGTTTTATTTTTACTGAAATGTGTTTAATATCGTTCATACCATCGTCTAAATAACGGTAGCCTTGGAGATAAATTGAAACATAAGCAACACAATAAAATAAATATCTGACACATTGTGCAACTGACGTTTTGCCAAGTGCTTGCTAATTTTTGTATTACTTTCGCGTATAGTGTTAATCTTTGCGGCTTGTATATTGTTGTTTCTTGTTCGTTTCTTATTCGTTGTTCCTTGTTCTGTGTTTATTTGTTAACGTTACATTTAAAAATCAATTTTACTAATTAAGAGTTAGTTTACATGGTGTACGCTTTAGGAGAGGCAGATCGAGACTGTCTTCTAGCGTCCAGAATCTACAGGCAGAAACATCCTTCAGCTCAACATCCAAGACCAGAAGCATTTGAGAAAGTTTATAACTTATTTAAATTTGCTCATTGACTTTAATCTAATAAAGGAACAAAATTTATATAAAAGATCATAGAATTTAACTTGGCTGCTCAGTCAAAGGCATAAGCTTTAATGTAAATTAAACACAGGGCATGGGATTTTGCAATCACAATTGGTATGGTGTAAGATGTACAAATAAAAATCAAAAATACGGTTAAAATTGGTTTATTAAAAATTTATTGAATTTATATAATGCTAACTGTGGTGAATTTATCAAGTTTAATGGAGTTACATAAAATAATAAACTATATGTGTTCGGATGAATTGTGGTTAAATTATTGATTCCTTGAAAAAAAATTGATACAGATAAATGAAGTATTTAGCTTATGATTTAATTAATTGTTCGGCGTCATCCAAACTTCTCTGCCATCGACGAGGCGACTCAAGGCTGCCTACACCTTTGTCAGAATGCTGCGGGTGGGCCTCTGTCAGGTACAATAATCTCCTTCCTGCAGGAGCAGGTTCATGATGAAAACGGGCGGCCTCTAGGACTGGAGTTCAGCACGGCATCGTGGATGGTATCAAAGATATAAAACAAAGGGGCGACGCATTAGCCGTGCTGCCTTCTTTGATTACTTATCTAAATAATGGCATGTTTTAATGTTGACTTTTAAGTAAGAGAACATGTCTCGTGTTTGCAGGGGCTTTTGAAGGCTTCTTATCTTGAAAATTGCTACGTTTTTTTTTAAACGTAGACAAATAAGCAGGAATGATCAACAAATCAACCGCATAGAAAAGAACAAGTAGCCATCGACGAGGGACGCTCTATGTCTCTTCGTCGATCGTAATATGTCTATTATAATTCCTACTATTATTACTGTTTCAATGTCGAACACGTCAGGTGACAGTGACAGCGAGGATATATAATAGGTTATAGTAGATAGTAGGGCACCTGGGCTCATCCCTTCCACTTTTTTCCTGCGCATGCGCGATTATGTCACGCGCATGCGTGTGAGGTTGACACTTGACATCTGACCTGTCAGCTGTCAACGTCAGCTGTCAATGTCAACTGTCAATGTCAGTTGTCAATGTCAGCTGTCAATGTCGGCTGTCAGGTGTCACTTGACCTGTCAGTTGTCACCTGAGCTGTCCGATGACGTCAAATGTTCCAAAGATGGCCGCAATCAGTTTTTATCTCCATGTGTTTATCAATTCCCAGCTATCTGATTGTTTGTTGAGGTTATGTTGGCACACACGTGTTACATACCGATTCCCCCGCTATCTGACTGTTGAGGTTAAGTCTGTTTATTGAGGTTGTCCCCACATGTTTTAGGTTATGTCGGCTACCCGCTAGCCGAATGTTTGTTTGTTACGAGCTTGCCAACGTTTCTTAGGTTGTGTTTGTAAGTAGAGAGATAATGTCTGTTCTGGAACGACCTTGAGGAGGAGGAGGCATTTTCAAGGTCAAGGCCAGATATATTTTCCCACGGCCACGGCCAGGTGTATTTTTTAAGGTCAAGGCAAGATGTATTTTCCCACGGTCACGGCTAGAGGTATTTTTTAAGCTCAAGGCCAGATGTGTTTCCCCACGGTTACGGCCAGCGATATATTTTTTAAGGTCAAGGCCAACCACACTTTATGGTCATATACACGTTCAAGGTTACAAATTTATCCTTAAAATTTGTTTTTATATATGTACAGAAGATAATAAATGAATTCTACGTGTACTGTATGTATATTATTTCATAAATACCCATATCATTAAAAACTATGACCCTATCATTATAAATTATGACCCTATACATGATTGGCTTGAGAATACTGAAGCTATATTATATCTAAGGTGTACATGCTTTTTTTAATCAAACAAGTATATATTTATTTTCTGGCGCACTATACATATCAAAAAAAGTCCAAGTTATAGATACTATGTCTAATATTATATGCTATCTATCTTCAAGTAAGCTAATTCTCACATATGTCATTTAAAAAAAAATAATATACATGTTTTCTCAATTATAAAAAAAACACTATGTTTAATGTAAACGTAGATATTACATGCATCCTCCATAAACATATGAAAAAAAACCTTAATTTGCTACAGATAATCGCCGACTACCCATATAAGAATTCAACGACTAATTATTCACATTGTGATCGTGTAGACTTGCCTAATATGGCGGATTTTAAGTGGCAGATTATACCTATATAAAGCGAGTTTTTAAGGTATTATATAAGAATCCAATAAACTGCATCATTATAAATGCAGGCGAGTTTTTAAATTACCATCATTTATGTATAGCTCCAAACTTGTATATAATGAATTTAATTGGCTATGTGGTCGCGTTGGCTGGTTGAACATCTATTACCGGTCAGATAACCTTGGAAATATTTAGCCACTTCTCGAAAGAACCTTGTGTGGCAGTATAGTTTTGAGTGAGCAACGACCAGTGCTTCCGAGGTGAAATTGTTTTAAGTGGGCATATCTATATATTACGGTAAGTATTTATTCTCTTAATTATCGTTTGAGAAAAAGTCTGTATTTTTTAATTCTTAGTGAATTTATAGACCCTTTCTCCTATGCTTTGTCGAATTTTCATTTAAAAAAAAAAAAAATTTAATATATTTATTATTATACAAGATATGAAAAAAATATTCTATAATGGTATTGTATTTTTTGCATGTTTGTAAAAATATAAATTCGGGATGCAGTAAGTGCATTATGGTAGCGAATTTTTATTAAATGCTTCAAATTTAAATAGCTCAATTTGCTATTAGTGAATTTTTGTAGAAAAAATTCACTAATGGAGAACCCGACTTTTGAATTTTGAAAAAAAAATTTTCAAATGAGCGCGAACTAGGACCCCTAGAACCCATATCCGGTGTCAGTTTCAATTTTTATATGTCACACTGATAACTCAAAAAATAATGGGTCGATTTTGATGAAATTTGGCATGTACCTTCCTTTTGTAAATGGGTTGGATAAATTCGTTAGTCAGGAAAATGGTACGAGGTTTTCCGAGAAAATTTTAAGTTTTCATTCGAAAATATTTTTTTATCTCACAACCAAATTTGATAGGTAGGTTAATATTTTTTATCTCACAACCAAATTTGATAGGTAGGTTTAAGATATAAAAAGTAAACTACACACAAAAATTTAGATTTCTATGTTACAAGAAAAAAGTTATAATAAAATATTTGGCGCCAGATCATTTCTATGAAAATTCATTATCATAACGCACTTGTTGCGTCTTTGAGTTTTAATTTATAAGGTTAACCATGAAACCATTTTTTTCCGGAACATTTTAAGTTAACTTTCGGAATTTTTTTTTGTACATTTTCAAACAATAAAGTTATTTTGATGAAACAACACATTGTTTCCACTATATAGGTTATACTGGTAACCAAATTTGATGCCTGCTTGCTTAAAAACACATATTTAGTATTAAAAACAATTTTATGAAAATTTACTACTGTAACACACTGCATCCAGACTTTTTTTGGTTATCGTTTTTTTATTTTTTTTTCTGGCTTTTCTTACATTATAATTTAAATATATAACAACAACAAAAAATGTGCAGGGGACACGAGGGAACCATTTTTACAAAAATATTTCCAGAAAATTCATTTGAAATAGACCCTTTCTATGATGATTTGGCAGTAGTCTTACTCATAAAGTTAATCATTTAATGGTACATAATTTTTATCGAATTTTCCTTGGTTTAAGTTATAAATCATATGTATAATTACTTATTTATTATTAACTCTTTCATGTTCACTTTAGATCACTGTATTGGGTCGCAATAGTAGTTATAGAAATTATTTTTAGCCTTCACATTTTAATTTTGTGTCTGTTTACCTAGCTACAAGAAGATGGATATACAAGATTTTCTGGAAAAATATGACACTTTGTTGTTAGATTATCATCGCAATCAAATTTATAGACTTCAAAATGCGTTAGGAAATTGCGAAAATGAACCGATGAGAATAACATGTCACGGAATGCATTATGAAAGTTGCGTCTGGTCCAAAGACGATGCCAAAGGCGGTCCAGATACTTGTGAATGCTTTCATAAAAAATTACTTAGATCCAAAATAGATAAAATAATTAATTTATATCTTAGATCCAAAATAGATAAAATAATTAATTTATATTTAAGAAAGAAGCTATTGTCATTGTAAAAAAGAATGTAATTATTGTATATATATATATATATATATATATATATATATATATATATATATATATATATATATATATATAATTAGAAAACCAGTGAATAATCAAGCGTATTTATTTTTAGTCTTCAAATTTAAATTTTGTGTATTAAGTACCTAATAGTAACGATTTAAATTTCTTTACTTGTTATTGTGTTCAACTGTAAATATTGTTTATACGTGATGTACCTTACTACAGTAATAAAGCTTATATATAGATATGCTCTTTATTTTAAACAACAAAAATTATAAAAAAACTCTCATCATTACTACATTTGTCAACGTTTTAGTTATACACCTATTATAATACGGTGTTACCGTTTCATGGAATCGTCGGACAGAAGAAAATTGAATTTATTTAAGGATAAAAACCCGTTACCACCCTACAGTATTCTCATCAAAAAAAAAACAACTAAAGGACAAATGACGTTTCTAAACTGTGTGTGTCATGTATTTCTATATTTAGCGTCAAAGTAAAATCAACTTATAACAATAATAACCATAGCAATAATAATAATATAACTAACAATATCAGCAAAAAGAAGTAGGCTCTCTATAACAAAAATATTGATACAAATTAACTTATTACATTATTGCAAATATTTTTAATATAGATAAGTGTTTTTTGTTTGATACATTTAATTAGAAGCAAAAGTTTCCAAGAAAGAGGAATCAATCAAAAATGAGTTTGCTCATTTAAGGAAAGACATTTGTTTTCGTGTAGGTATGGGCTTTTTTATAAATAAAGCTTAAAAAAGTAGCTTTTGCGCTTTTCATTCCAAAAATCTAGTTACTCCATGTGGTTATATTGAGTATGAGTGATATGTTTTGCTAAATGTAGCTTCGTCAGAGTGCTTATTTCTAAGTGTATCTGGTATTAAAACTTATATAAGCTTGGTAGATATGGACTGCGTTACAATGCTGATTTATAAATTCCAGCTATTGTCAACAAATATAATTTTTCTTTCTAGTTAAATAGGAAATCACGCGTCGCGTTCTAAGATTTAAAAGCTATTTTTTTTAATTTGCACTGCTACTTAACATTTCATAAATCTTTTCTGAAATGTTTCCAAAGTAAGTCTTCGAAACATTTTTTATCTTTTTGTTTCTAATACAGATTTGGGTAAGTTAAATTTAGGGCCAATTTGTATTATTTTGTGTCTATTATCTTATCGATTATTTTAACACAGTGCACATTATTAAATGCTATTTACTTGATTTCTAAAATTTATTTTTGAGTCGTTTCAGGTATATAGGTATTGAAACTTCATGATGCATCGTCTTTAAATGGTAGACTGACGCATCTTTTGTAAAAAAAAAAAAAATTGTGACATGAATCGTATGGTATAGTTTTTCCTTGTATATTGAAAAGTCAAGTGAATTATTCTCTAACTTTTTAATATCTACAAGTAAGAGATTTATAGTATCGTTAGCTTCTTTGTCTAAAGTACATTTTAATGTTTGCATGGGGTTATTAATAGATAAAAATTCATTTAATTCTGTAAGGCTATCTTGAGAATATGTTAAAATGCAATCTACATATCTATACCAAGAGATAATATGGTGAAACTTCTAATGTTGAAACTTATTTTTCTAAGTTTTTCATGAATATGTTGGCCAAGAAATAAGACAATAAACCACCCGTAAAAAGAATGGCTTCATTTTGCAGATAAAATTTTTCACTAAATTTAAAATAGCTTTGCTTTGTAAATTTGATAAACAGATTTAGTATTTCATTTTTTGTCACTACATTTACTTTTCGTTTCTAGTAGACGGTTTTTAATGAGGGTAAGAATTGTCTAGAGGGTATTTTAGAATACATGCCACTAACATAAAACCAAACTAATTCACTGTTTGATGCAATAGTTGTGTTATTTAAATTCTGTCATACTTCATGAGAAGTCTTAGCTGAATATTTTGAAATGTAATTGTGTTCTTAAATAAGCGTAACCATTCTGATGTCTGTATTATAATTTAACATGACTAACTGCTGTCTTATGGATTTGGTTTATGTATTTTTAAATATCCACACATATCTGGTGGTTACGGATTTTTATATAAAAGTTATTTAATTTCTTACACCCTACACATAGGATCCTGGACACTCCATTTAAATACATGTAAATTTTGTAGTCTAGTATGGACAGTCAAGTCTATCTCTGGACATTTAAGTCAACCCTGGACATAATTATAACGGTGTTTAAATGCAAATAGATTGAATTATTTTCGGGGAGTCAGGTATGGACAAGGTATTATTAATAATGAAAACAGTGGTAAAATATAAAAAATATAATATATTTATTCATGTGTACACTACAACAAGTTAACTAATTTTAAAATTGTCTCCCTCTGCAATTCTGCTTTTTTTACTTAGACCCAGTTCCATTAACTGTTTGATCAGCTGTTTCTTTTGAACTTGTTTTTATCTGTACGCCTTTCTGATTGAAATTCCTTTTTCTGTTTGGTAAAACAGTCTTCTCTTTTCATTAGCTTCTTGTCTTCTACGAATACCCGAAGCTACTCTGGTGCACTGACAAGTCTCTTTATTGTTCAATTCTTTTACTGATGCGTAACTGATACGTTTTCAACTTTTTTCCTTTATCAGATTCGGTAAAAGCTAAATAGTTTTCTGATGTTGAAGCAAGTGTACTTAAAAATCCACCTTTTACAGATTTTTAGCGTTGCCGGGGATATCTGGAAGCTATTTCGGATACAAAAGCTAATATCTCCATAATTTTGTTTGTAAATTTAAATGCTGGACCGTATTTGCAACCTTTATCTAAAAAAATGTTTTTTCAGTTATAAAATATGTCTCGCTTAAGTTTTCAAATATTGTGTAGAAGTTATGTGTTTGTGCGGTTTGTTCACTGATTTCATGAATGTTGTACCCTATCTAAGTTTCTGATTTTGTGTGTTTGTGTTAAGCGAAATAGAACAATAACAACAGTCATTTCGGTAGGCAAGTATTATATGGTACTACTTCAATCTGTGATAGTTAAATAATTTCTAGTCAAAAATGGTTCCTAGTTACTATGCCTTCGGTTTTTGGTCCTAACTAATACGTTGATATGTTACTCACCTTAATGGTGAGTGTAGGAAAAATTATTAACATGCACAAAGGTTATAATTTTCATTAAAAATTTGTTTTAAAATTATGTTCAGCTTACATTCACGTTTTAATGTAAAATAAAACTTCAATAAAATTTTAAAAATTTGATTAATTTGGAAACGATATATTTATATATTTAGTGTAAAATTCTCACAGTATTAGCATTGGCTTTCCGAATATCGTGAATTAGAGCAAACAGATTTTAAAATTATCTGAATAAACACACTATATGTGTTTATAATAATAGAAAAGGCAATGTTGTTTATGTTGAAGGTAAACTTAAAAGTAAAAATATTAGTTGCTTTCAATGTAAGCCAGAATTTAGAGTTGTTAAATGTTTCATGCAAAGTCATAGGCATAAACTTAAACTAAAAAATTAACAATCAGTCAATTTTTATACTTTAAAGAAAATAATAACCAGATTTAACCTTAAGTTTTTACAATTTACAAAGAGAAGGCGTTTTCGTGATTCACATGGCACAACTCCTTGGTTTAAGTTATAAATCATATGTATAATTACTTATTTATTATTAACTCTTTCATGTTCACTTTAGATCACTGTATTGGGTCGCAATAGTAGCTATAGAAATTATTTTTAGCCTTCACATTTTAATTTGTGCCTGTTTACCTAGCTACAAGAAGATGGATATACAAGATTTTCTGGAAAAATATGACACTTTGTTGTTAGATTATCATCGCAATCAAATTTATAGACTTCAAAATGCGTTAGTAAATTGCGAAAATGAACCGATGAGAATAACATGTCACGGAATGCATTATGAAAGTTGCGTCTGGTCCAAAGACGATGCCACAGGCGGTCCAGATACTTGTCAATGCTTTTATAAAAAATTACTTAGATCCAAAATAGATAAAATAATTAACTTATATTTAAGAAAGAAGCTATTGTCATTGTAAAAAAAGAATGTAGTTATTGTATATATATATATATATATATATATATATATATATATATATATATATATATATATATATATATATATATATATATATATATATATATATATATATATATATATATATATATATATATATATATATATATATATATATATATATAATTAGAAAACCAGTGAATAATCAAGCGTATTTATTTTTAGTCTTCACATTTAAATTTTGTGTATTAAGTACCTGATAGTAACGATTTAAATTTCTTTACTTGTTATTGTGTTCAACTGTAAATATTGTTTATACGTGATGTACCTTATTACAGTAATAAAGCTCATATAAAATTAAAAAAAACTCTCATCATTACTACATTTGTCAGCGTTTTAGTTATACACCTATTATAATACGGTGTTACCGTTTCATGGAATCGTCGGACAGAAGAAAATTGAATTTATTTAGGGATAAAAACCCGTTACCACCCTACAGTATTCTCATAAAAAAAACAACTAAAGGACAAATGACGTTTCTAAACTGTCTGTGTGATGTATCTCTATATTTAGCGTCAAAGTAAAATCAACTTATAACAATAATAACCATAGCAATAATAATAATATAACTAACAATATCAGCAAAATAAGTAGGCTCTCTATAACAAAAATATTGATACAAATTAACTTATTACATTATTGCAAATATTTTTAACATAGATAAATGTTTTTTGTTTGATACATTTAATTAGAAGCAAAAGTTTCCAAGAAAGAGGAATCAATCAAAAATGAGTTTGCTCATTTAAGGAAAGACATTTGTTTTCGTGTAGGTATGTGCTTTTTTATAAATAAAGCTTCAAAAAGTAGCTTTTGCGCTTTTCATTATAAAAATCTAGTTACTCCATGTGGTTATATTGAGTATGAGTGATATGTTTTGCTAAATGTAGCTTCGTCAGAGTGCTTATTTCTAAGTGCAGAATGTTGTTTGTATCTGGTATTAAAACTTATATAAGCTTGGTAGATATGGACTACGTTACAATGCTGATTTATAAATTCCAGCTATTGTCAACAAATATAATTTTTCTTTCTAGTTAAATAGGAAATCACGCCTCGCGTTCTAAGATTTAAAAGCTATTTTTTATTTGTACTGCTACTTAACACTTCATAAATCTTTTCTGAAATGTTTCCAAAGTAAGTCTTCGAAACATATTTTTATCTTTTTGTTTCTAATACAGATTTGGGTAAGTTAAATTTAGGGCTAATTTGTATTATTTTGTGTCTATTATCTTATCGATTATTTTAACACAGTGCACATTATTAAATGCTATTTACTTGATTTCTAAAATTTATTTTTGAGTCGTTTCAGGTACATAGGTATTGAAACTGCATGATTCATCGTCTTTAAATGGTAGACTGACGCATCTTTTGTAAAAAAAAAAAAATGGGTGACATGAATCGTATGGTATAGTTTTTCCTTGTATATTGAAAAGACAAGTGAATTATTCTCTAACTTTTTAATATCTACACGTAAGAGATTTATAGTATCGTTAGCTTCTTTGTCTAAAGTACATTTTAATGCTTGCATGGGGTCATTAATAAATAAAAATTCATTTAATTCTGTAAGGCTATCTTGAGAACATGCTAAAATGCAATCTACATATCTATACCAAGAGATAATATGGTGAAACTTCTAATGTTGAAACTTGTTTTTCTAAGTTTTTCATGAATATGTTGGCCAAGAAATGAGATAATGAACCACCCGTAAAAAGAAGGTCCTCATTTTGCAGATAAAATTTTTCACTAAATTTAAAATAGCTTTGCTTTGTAAATTTGATAAACAGATTTAGTATTTCATTTTTTTGTCACTACATTTACTTTTCGTTTCTAGTAAACGGTTTTTTTTAATGAGGGTAATAATTGTCTAAAGGGTATTTTAGAATACATGCCACTAACATAAAACCAAACTAATTCACTGTTTGATGGAATAGTTGTGTTATTTAAATTCTGTCATACTTCATGAGAAGTCTTAGCTGAATATTTTGAAATGTAATTGTGTTCTTAAATAAGCGTAACCATTCTGATGGCTATATTATAATTTAACATGACTAACTGCTGTCTTATGGATTTGGTTTATGTATTTTAAAATATCCACACATATCTGGTGGTTACGGGTTTTTATATAAAAGTTATTTAATTTCTTACACCCTACACATAGATGTATTTTTACCCGATTTTGTAGTTTTGTCTGGAAGAAATTTTTCGGCGTATCTCCTAATCTCTGTACTTCCATGCGATAATAAAATTATTTATTTTTATGTTGCATAAGGCCCTATTTTTAGCCATCGTTGTGTTTGCTTTTTCCTTTATCAGATTTGGTAAAAGCTAAATAGTTTTAGGATGTTGAAGCAAGTGTACTTAAAAATCCACCTTTTTCAAGTTTTCGCGTTGCCGGGGGATATCTGGAAGCTAATATCTCTGTAATTTTGTTTGTAAATTTAAAGGCTGGACCGTATTTGTAACCTAATTTTTTTACAGTTATTAAATGTGTATCGCTTACGTTTTTAAATCTTGTGTTTCCGGTGTAGCTGTTGACTGACTTCATGAATGTTGTACCCGACGCTTAACTCAAACAAACAAAAAATGAGAAACCTAGAACGGGTACAACATTCATGAAGTCAGTCAACAGCTACACCGGAAACACAAGATTTAAAAACGTAAGCGATACACATTTTATAACTGTAAAAAAAATTAGGTTACAAATACGGTCCAGCATTTAAATTTACAAACAAAATTACAGAAATATTAGCTTCCAGATATCCCCCGGCAACGCGAAAACTTGAAAAAGGTGGATTTTTAAGTACACTTGCTTCAACAACATCCTAAAACTATTTAGCTTTTACCAAATCCGATAAAGGAAAAAGCAAACACAACGATGGCTAAAAATAGGGCCTTATGCAACATAAGAATAAATAATTTTATTATCGCAGGGAAGTACAGAGATTAGGAGATACCCCGAAAAAATTCTTCCAGGCAAAACTACAAAATCGGGTAAAAATACATCTATGTGTAGGGTGTAAGAAATTAAATAATTTTTATATAAAAACCCGTAACCACCAGATATGTGTGGATATTTTAAAATACATAAACCAAATCCATAAGACAGCAGTTAGTCATGTTAAATTATAATATAGCCATCAGAATGGTTACGCTTATTTAAGAACACAATTACATTTCAAAATATTCAGCTAAGACTTCTCATGAAGTATGACAGAATTTAAATAACACAACTATTCCATCAAACAGTGAATTAGTTTGGTTTTATGTTAGTGGCATGTATTCTAAAATACCCTTTAGACAATTCTTACCCTCATTAAAAAAACCGTTTACTAGAAACGAAAAGTAAATGTAGTGACAAAAAAATGAAATACTAAATCTGTTTATCAAATTTACAAAGCAAAGCTATTTTAAATTTAGTGAAAAATTTTATCTGCAAAATGAAGACCTTCTTTTTACGGGTGGTTCATTGTCTCATTTCTTGGCCAACATATTCATGAAAAACTTAGAAAAACAAGTTTCAACATTAGAAGTTTCACCATATTATCTCTTGGTATAGATATGTAGATTGCATTTTAGCATGTTCTCAAGATAGCCTTACAGAATTAAATGAATTTTTATTTATTAATGACCCCATGCAAGCATTAAAATGTACTTTAGACAAAGAAGCTAACGATACTATAAATCTCTTACGTGTAGATATTAAAAAGTTAGAGAATAATTCACTTGACTTTTCAATATACAAAAAAAAAACTATACCATACGATTCATGTCACCCATTTTTTTTTACAAAAGATGCGTCAGTCTACCATTTAAAGACGATGAATCATGCAGTTTCAATACCTATATACCTGAAACGACTCAAAAATAAATTTTAGAAATCAAGTAAATAGCATTTAATAATGTGCACTGTGTTAAAATAATCGATAAGATAATAGACACAAAATAATACAAATTAGCCCTAAATTTAACTTACCCAAATCTGTATTAGAAACAAAAAGATAAAAATATGTTTCGAAGACTTACTTTGGAAACATTTCAGAAAAGATTTATGAAGTGTTAAGTAGCAGTACAAATAAAAAATAGCTTTTAAATCTTAGAACGCGACGCGTGATTTCCTATTTAACTAGAAAGAAAAATTATATTTGTTGACAATAGCTGGAATTTATAAATCAGCATTGTAACGTAGTCCATATCTACCAAGCTTATATAAGTTTTAATACCAGATACAAACAACATTCTGCACTTAGAAATAAGCACTCTGACGAAGCTACATTTAGCAAAACATATCACTCATACTCAATATAACCACATGGAGTAACTAGATTTTTATAATGAAAAGCGCAAAAGCTACTTTTTGAAGCTTTATTTATAAAAAAGCAGATACCTACACGAAAACAAATGTCTTTCCTTAAATGAGCAAACTCATTTTTGATTTATTCCTCTTTCTTGGAAACTTTTGCTTCTAATTAAATGTATCAAACAAAAAACATTTATCTATGTTAAAAATATTTGCAATAATGTAGTAAGTTAATTTGTATCAATATTTTTGTTATAGAGAGCCTACTTATTTTGCTGATATTGTTAGTTATATTATTATTATTGCTATGGTTATTATTGTTATAAGTTGATTTTACTTTGACGCTAAATATAGGGATACATCACACAGACAGTTTAGAAACGTCATTTGTCCTTTAGTTTTTTTTTTATGAGAATACTGTAGGGTGGTAACGGGTTTTTATCCCTAAATAAATTCAATTTTCTTCTGTCCGACGATTCCATGAAACGGTAACACCGTATTATAATAGGTGTATAACTAAAACGCTGACAAATGTAGTAATGATGAGAGTTTTTTTTATTTTATATGAGCTTTATTACTGTAATAAGGTACATCACGTATAAACAATATTTACAGTTGAACACAATAACAAGTAAAGAAATTTAAATCGTTACTATTAGGTACTTAATACACAAAATTTAAATGTGAAGACTAAAAATAAATACGCTTGATTATTCACTGGTTTTCTAATTATATATATATATATATATATATATATATATATATATATATATATATATATATATACATATATATATATATATATATATATATATATATTTATATATATATATATATATATACAATAATTACATTCTTTTTTTTACAATGACAATAGCTTCTTTTTTAAATATAAGTTAATTAGTTTTATCTATTTTGGATCTAAGTAATTTTTTTATGAAAGCATTGACAAGTATCTGGACCGCCTGTGGCATCGTCCTTAGGACCCAGACGCAACTTTCATAATGCATTCCGTGACATGTTATTCTCATCGGTTCATTTTCGCAATTTCCTAACGCATTTTGAAGTCTATAAATTTGATTGCGATGATATCTAACAACAAAGTGTCATATTTTTCCAGAAAATCTTGTATATCCATCTTCTTGTAGCTAGGTAAACAGGCACAAAATTAAAATGTGAAGGCTAAAAATAATTTCTATAACTACTATTGCGACCCAATACAGTGATCTAAAGTGAACATGAAAGAGTTAATAATAAATAAGTAATATACATATGATTTATAACTTAAACCAAGGAGTTGTGCCATGTGAATCACGAAAACGCCTTCTCTTTGTAAATTGTAAAATTTAAGGTTAAATCTGGTTATTATTTTCTTTAAAGTATAAAAATTGACTGATTGTGAATTTTTTAGTTTAAGTTTATGCCTATGACTTTGCATGAAACACTTAACAACTCTAAATTCTGGCTTACATTTGAATGCAACTAATATTTTTACTTTTAAGTTTACCTTCAACATAAACAACATTGTCTTTTCTATTATTATAAACACATATAGTGTGTTTATTCAGATAATTTTAAAATCTGTTTGCGCTAATTCACGATATTCGGAAAGTCAATGCTAATACTGTGAGAATTTTACACTAAATATATAAATATATCGTTTCCAAATTAATCAAATTTTTAAAATTTTTATTGAAGTTTTATTTTACATTAAAACGTGAATGTAAGCTGAACATAATTTTAAAACAAATTTTTAATGAAAATTATAACCTTTGTGCATGTTAATAATTTTTCCTACACTCACCATTAAGGTGAGTAACATATCAACGTATTAGTTAGACCAAAAACCGAAGGCATAGTAACTAGGAACCATTTTTGACTAGAAATTAGTTTAACTATCACAGATTGAAGTAGTACCATATAATACTTGCTTACGAAATGACTGTTGTTATTGTTCTATTTCGCTTAACACAAACACACAAAATCAGAACTTAGATAGGGTACAACATTCATGAAATCAGTGAACAAACCGCACAAAACACATAACTTCTACACAATATTTGAAAACTTAAGCGAGACATATTTTATAACTGAAAAAAACATTTTTTTAGATAAAGGTTGCAAATACGGTCCAGCATTTAAAATTTACAAACAAAATTATGGAGATATTAGCTTTTGTATCCGAAATAGCTTTCCAGATATCCCCGGCAACGCTAAAAATCTGTAAAAGGTGGATTTTTAAGTACACTTGCTTCAACATCAGAAAACTATTTAGCTTTTACCGAATCTGATAAAGGAAAAAAGTTGAAAACGTATCAGTTACGCATCAGTAAAAGAATTGAACAATAAAGAGACTTGTCAGTGCACCAGAGTAGCTTCGGGTATTCGTAGAAGACAAGAAGCTAATGAAAAGAGAAGACTGTTTTACCAAACAGAAAAAGGAATTTCAATCAGAAAGGCGTACAGATAAAAACAAGTTCAAAAGAAACAGCTGATCAAACAGTTAATGGAACTGGGTCTAAGTAAAAAAAGCAGAATTGCAGAGGGAGACAATTTTAAAATTAGTTAACTTGTTGTAGTGTACACATGAATAAATATATTATATTTTTTATATTTTACCACTGTTTTCATTATTAATAATACCTTGTCCATACCTGACTCCCCGAAAATAATTCAATCTATTTGCATTTAAACACCGTTATAATTATGTCCAGGGTTGACTTAAATGTCCAGAGATAGACTTGACTGTCCATACTAGACTACAAAATTTACATGTATTTAAATGGAGTGTCCAGGATCCTATGTGTAGGGTGTAAGAAATTAAATAACTTTTATATAAAAATCCGTAACCACCAGATATGTGTGGATATTTAAAAATACATAAACCAAATCCATAAGACAGCAGTTAGTCATGTTAAATTATAATACAGACATCAGAATGGTTACGCTTATTTAAGAACACAATTACATTTCAAAATATTCAGCTAAGACTTCTCATGAAGTATGACAGAATTTAAATAACACAACTATTGCATCAAACAGTGAATTAGTTTGGTTTTATGTTAGTGGCATGTATTCTAAAATACCCTCTAGACAATTCTTACCCTCATTAAAAACCGTCTACTAGAAACGAAAAGTAAATGTAGTGACAAAAAATGAAATTACTAAATCTGTTTATCAAAATTTACAAAGCAAAGCTATTTTAAATTTAGTGAAAAATTTTATCTGCAAAATGAAGCCATTCTTTTTACGGGTGGTTTATTGTCTTATTTTCTTGGCCAACATATTCATGAAAAACTTAAGAAAAATAAGTTTCAACATTAGAAGTTTCACCATATTATCTCTTGGTATAGATATGTAGATTGCATTTTAACATATTCTCAAGATAGCCTTACAGAATTAAATGAATTTTTATCTATTAATAACCCCATGCAAACATTAAAATGTACTTTAGACAAAGAAGCTAACGATACTATAAATCTCTTACTTGTAGATATTAAAAAGTTAGAGAATAATTCACTTGACTTTTCAATATACAAGGAAAAACTATACCATACGATTCATGTCACAATTTTTTTTTTTTTACAAAAGATGCGTCAGTCTACCATTTAAAGACGATGCATCATGAAGTTCAATACCTATATACCTGAAACGACTCAAAAATAAATTTTAGAAATCAAGTAAATAGCATTTAATAATGTGCACTGTGTTAAAATAATCGATAAGATAATAGACACAAAATAATACAAATTGGCCCTAAATTTAACTTACCCAAATCTGTATTAGAAACAAAAAGATAAAAAATGTTTCGAAGACTTACTTTGGAAACATTTCAGAAAAGATTTATGAAATGTTAAGTAGCAGTGCAAATTAAAAAAAATAGCTTTTAAATCTTAGAACGCGACGCGTGATTTCCTATTTAACTAGAAAGAAAAATTATATTTGTTGACAATAGCTGGAATTTATAAATCAGCATTGTAACGCAGTCCATATCTACCAAGCTTATATAAGTTTTAATACCAGATACACTTAGAAATAAGCACTCTGACGAAGCTACATTTAGCAAAACATATCACTCATACTCAATATAACCACATGGAGTAACTAGATTTTTGGAATGAAAAGCGCAAAAGCTACTTTTTTAAGCTTTATTTATAAAAAAGCCCATACCTACACGAAAACAAATGTCTTTCCTTAAATGAGCAAACTCATTTTTGATTGATTCCTCTTTCTTGGAAACTTTTGCTTCTAATTAAATGTATCAAACAAAAAACACTTATCTATATTAAAAATATTTGCAATAATGTAATAAGTTAATTTGTATCAATATTTTTGTTATAGAGAGCCTACTTCTTTTTGCTGATATTGTTAGTTATATTATTATTATTGCTATGGTTATTATTGTTATAAGTTGATTTTACTTTGACGCTAAATATAGAAATACATGACACACACAGTTTAGAAACGTCATTTGTCCTTTAGTTGTTTTTTTTTTTGATGAGAATACTGTAGGGTGGTAACGGGTTTTTATCCCTAAATAAATTCAATTTTCTTCTGTCCGACGATTCCATGAAACGGTAACACCGTATTATAATAGGTGTATAACTAAAACGCTGACAAATGTAGTAATGATGAGAGTTTTTTTAATTTTATATGAGCTTTATTACTGTAATAAGGTACATCACGTATAAACAATATTTACAGTTGAACACAATAACAAGTAAAGAAATTTAAATCGTTACTATTAGGTACTTAATACACAAAATTTAAATGTGAAGACTAAAAATAAATACGCTTGATTATTCACTGGTTTTCTAATATATATATATATATATATATATATATATATATATATATATATATATATATATATATATATATATATATATATATATATATATATATATATATATATATATATATATATATATATATATATATATATATATATATATATATATATATATACAATAATTACATTCTTTTTTTACAATGACAATAGCTTCTTTTTTAAATATAAGTTAATTATTTTATCTATTTTGGATCTAAGTAATTTTTTATGAAAGCATTGACAAGTATCTGGACCGCCTGTGGCATCGTCTTAGGACCAGACGCAACTTTCATAATGCATTCCGTGACATGTTATTCTCATCGGTTCATTTTCGCAATTTCCTAACGCATTTTGAAGTCTATAAATTTGATTGCGATGATAATCTAACAACAAAGTGTCATATTTTTCCAGAAAATCTTGTATATCCATCTTCTTGTAGCTAGGTAAACAGGCACAAAATTAAAATGTGAAGGCTAAAAATAATTTCTATAACTACTATTGCGACCCAATACAGTGATCTAAAGTGAACATGAAAGAGTTAATAATAAATAAGTAATTATACATATGATTTATAACTTAAACCAAGGAGTTGTGCCATGTGAATCACGAAAACGCCTTCTCTTTGTAAATTGTAAAAATTTAAGGTTAAATCTGGTTATTATTTTCTTTAAAGTATAAAAATTGACTGATTGTGAATTTTTTAGTTTAAGTTTATGCCTATGACTTTGCATGAAACACTTAACAACTCTAAATTCTGGCTTACATTGAATGCAACTAATATTTTTACTTTTAAGTTTACCTTCAACATAAACAACATTGTCTTTTCTATTATTATAAACACATATAGTGTGTTTATTCAGATAATTTTAAAATCTGTTTGCGCTAATTCACGATATTCGGAAAGTCAATGCTAATACTGTGAGAATTTTACACTAAATATATAAATATATCGTTTCCAAATTAATCAAATTTTTAAAATTTTATTGAAGTTTTATTTTACATTAAAACGTGAATGTAAGCTGAACATAATTTTAAAACAAATTTTTAATGAAAATTATAACCTTTGTGCATGTTAATAATTTTTCCTACACTCACCATTAAGGTGAGTAACATATCAACGTATTAGTTAGGACCAAAAACCGAAGGCATAGTAACTAGGAACCATTTTTGACTAGAAATTATTTAACTATCACAGATTGAAGTAGTACCATATAATACTTGCCTACCGAAATGACTGTTGTTATTGTTCTATTTCGCTTAACACAAACACACAAAATCAGAAACTTAGATAGGGTACAACATTCATGAAATCAGTGAACAAACCGCACAAACACATAACTTCTACACAATATTTGAAAACTTAAGCGAGACATATTTTATAACTGAAAAAACATTTTTTTAGATAAAGGTTGCAAATACGGTCCAGCATTTAAATTTACAAACAAAATTATGGAGATATTAGCTTTTGTATCCGAAATAGCTTCCAGATATCCCCGGCAACGCTAAAAATCTGTAAAAGGTGGATTTTTAAGTACACTTGCTTCAACATCAGAAAACTATTTAGCTTTTACCGAATCTGATAAAGGAAAAAAGTTGAAAACGTATCAGTTACGCATCAGTAAAAGAATTGAACAATAAAGAGACTTGTCAGTGCACCAGAGTAGCTTCGGGTATTCGTAGAAGACAAGAAGCTAATGAAAAGAGAAGACTGTTTTACCAAACAGAAAAAGGAATTTCAATCAGAAAGGCGTACAGATAAAAACAAGTTCAAAAGAAACAGCTGATCAAACAGTTAATGGAACTGGGTCTAAGTAAAAAAAGCAGAATTGCAGAGGGAGACAATTTTAAAATTAGTTAACTTGTTGTAGTGTACACATGAATAAATATATTATATTTTTTATATTTTACCACTGTTTTCATTATTAATAATACCTTGTCCATACCTGACTCCCCGAAAATAATTCAATCTATTTGCATTTAAACACCGTTATAATTATGTCCAGGGTTGACTTAAATGTCCAGAGATAGACTTGACTGTCCATACTAGACTACAAAATTTACATGTATTTAAATGGAGTGTCCAGGATCCTATGTGTAGGGTGTTGTGACGAAGTCTATATTTTCAGAACAGCTGTATGTACTGGAAACGGCTGTTCGAAAATAAAAATAATATAATTCATACAAATAAAAATTCCACGCAGTAAAAATTATTATTTTCATCATTAACATGTCTTAAAAGTACGCATTTCCGAATTATCGCGGCGGTGTAAAAACATATCTGCAGAGATAAGGATAAGGTATCTTCCACCGATTAAGATGTTTCAGCCGGGGACTGGAGACAGAGAGAATTTAACTACTGAGGTAGATAGTTGACCATTTGCCGTAGCGTGTTGAAGAATATTTGGTAGTAAATTACATTCAAAAAGTTGGAGTCAATTTATAGAAGTGGTAGAGGAACGCCAGTACACCGTACCCTCTTACCCGTGATTGTGAGAGACAAGTCCGTGGCGCAATAAATCTATCTGACGCCGTCGAGGTAAGAATATTTTGGTTTTGCCTTATTTGATATAATTGTAGCGAATTTTCGGATATTTTCTCTCAGTCCCCACGTGCCTACCCGTCGACGTCGAGGCCACGAGATTTAGCGCCGTTCCCCTACATAATCCTATCCCCTCATCGTCAGCGTGTCTTAATACTTCTGGAAGGTGATGCTGTATCTAACACAGACCTTCTAGGGGTATTAATTACGACGGTTCCAAGTCGACTCTGGTCTGGACGCTGTAGTACACAAGCAGGCCAAGGTCGAGTTGGTACACGACAAAATCCTTTCGCAGGGTGCCCCCCTGCAACCCTCCCGTTCCATATCGACGCCCTGACGTCGAGGCGTTGGATCTCTTGTTGTCGACTCCGTCGGATAGGCGCATTTTTGCTATTTGAGGAGCGCGTCTCCAATTGACCCATTTAACGGCTGCATCCACGGGTTGTAAACCACCGCACTCGAGGTTTCCGTCCGCATGACTCCCGCATTTTCTTTCCGTGGGGAATAAGTGGTTTCGTTGGTCCGTCACCAGCAATACGACTTGTCTTAGAGTATGTTAGAGCGATAAGTACATTTTATATTGTGAACATACCAGTGCGTTGTAAAACCTTATAATGTAATAAATAGAGTGTAAACTACGTTCAGTCTGTTTCTTAATCTTAAATAAATCTGCTACACCCTTATAAACTTTCGGAAGGTCAGGTAAATACCGGGGGAGCGATTAAAGCCCGCGACCCCGGAGGTATCTATACGGTCTACTACACCACAGGCTGCCGGACCCTCTCCACGGAGCTATCCAGGCACTCCGGTCACGTCAGTGATCGGAGTCTTGTGACGAGGTCGCAGACACCCTCGTAGGGAGTAAACCCTCTAAAATCTGGCGCCCGGGACCGTTCCTGTAAATCAATTGATCCGTTTTACCGTATAATTCGCCCCGCAAGTCAGGCCTCGTTACAAAATGGCGCCCGAGCAGTTTAGCCGAGCAGGGAGCCGTAACTAAAAAACTGACCATTCCGTAGTGATACCGTCTCGTTACATTACCGTGCCGTTGCGATATAGTTCCGTTAAATATTATTGAATAAAAAACCGACCGTTCCGTGTTCATACCGTCCCGTTCTAATACCGTCCCGTTCCGTTACAGTTTTGTTACATATTATTAAACAAAGAAGCAAACCGTTCCGTGGTAATACCGTCCCGTTACAATACCGTCCCGTTACAATATTGTTCCGTTACATATTATTAAATAAACTAGCTAACTGTTCCGTATTAATACCGTTCCGTTCCGATACCGTCCCGTTCAGATATCGTTCCGTTGCAAGTTAGTTAACAAAAACCGTCACCGTTATGTCCACTCCGCAAGAAAACACCGAAGCTACCGTCTCCGAAACAGAAAATGATCCCGTCCCGGCAGCCGCCCGAGTATCGTGGATATACAAATTAAGAAAGCCAGAACTAGAAATTGAATTGGCCAAATTTGGCCTGACTACTGGTGGCACCGTAGAAGAACAACGCATGAGACTGTCTCAGTTTCTACGGGAAGGCAGGCCAGATACGACACCGCGCGGCAAAGATAGCGGGCCGGGCCCAGAGGGTCACCCAGAAACTGCACCGGGTAGAGGGTATACTCCTAACCGGACATACACAGGCGAAGCCGGAAATGTCCCAAACTGGAACGTGCAGTTCGACGGAAATTCCGACCCAGCTGCCTTCCTAGAACGTTTGGAGGAAATACGCATATATTCAGGCGTCAGCAGCGACCGTCTCTTATCCGCCCTCCCACAATGGTTAGATGGACCAGCCCTGTTGTGGTACCGCAACAACCGGGGCATGTGGAGTCGATGGGAGGATTTCCTGACTGATTTCCGTCAATTTTACTTCCCAGTTAATTACTTGGTGGACATAGAAACGGAAATAAGCCGGAGGCTCCAGCTACCGGATGAGCCGGTCATAAGGTATGCCACCGACCTCCAAACGCTTATCAGGAGACATGGGAATATGTCCCCGGAAAAGGAGCTAGCATGGCTTAAAAGAAATCTTCTACCTCAATACCGCCAAATGCTGTGGAACTGCAACATCCCAGACATTAGAACATTCATAGAGAAGGTTAAGTCCGTCGAATCCCTCGTCCAAGAAACCCGTGGTAACCAGCGTTGGGCCGGGTTATCGACGAGGCCACAGTCAAACCATGCTCCGTACTACCCTCCCCCACCGAGCCCCACCGCCAGGGCAACACCGCCAGCACCCGATAGCCGACGCCGCACGTTTATACCAGCCTCCAGGAGAGCTAACCCAAATGAGGTACAAGCCGGAAACAACACCTATAGAGCAGTGAGATTTGCTCCTACTTGCTGGCGATGCGGCCAACCTGGGCACATGAGAGGCCAGTGTCGAGCGCCGTCAGCCAGGTTGTTTTGCTCGCGCTGCGGGCGTCCCGACACCCTGTCGAGAGAATGTCCTTGCTGGGACTGCGCCGGACCGAGGACCCCGCAGTTTCCGTCACACGAACCCTCGGAAACAAGCGTCGTAACAGACAACCGACCGTTTATGGCGATAAGCATCGCCGAAGAGACCTTCGAGGCGCTGGTGGACACCGGGGCCACGCGCTCATTCGTGGGTGGCAAAGTGGCTGAGTATTGCCACGCGAAAGGCATCCCCGCGATCCCCATAGGCGACGTGGCCACCCGGGTCGCCGACGGCAACGCCATCAACATCAGACAGGCTTACGACCTGGTGATGAGGATTGGCTCACGGACTATCAGGCGCCGCATGCTATATTTACCCACATTGCCAGTCGATATTCTCTTCGGAATGGACGTGCTAAAGGAACACGGGTTTGAGATAGACCTCCGTACCGCCCAGTGCCGACTAAATGGAGAATTGATACCGACCACCGAACCAGCCGACGGAGATGACGCCATCGTGGACGCTCCCCAAATCAACCGTCAATTGAAGCGTGTGGAGAAGTCGCGGGAGACCTTCGGACTCGTGAAAATCAACCTCGACAGGGCCTTTTCCCAGCAGAGCGGCCATTACAACCTGAGGCGTCGCGAGTGGAGGTGTGCCGTAGGTGACCGCGTCCTACGGGTAGATCGTCCACTTTCTTCGGCACCCCGAGGCTTCGCGGCAAAATTGGCCCCGAAATATACGGGACCGTACACCGTGAGTAAAGTCGTGTCACCGGTGGTTTACGACTTAAAAGATGCAGCCGGTAAGAGGCTCCGTAATATTCACATCAAAGACCTCAAACCTTATTACCCCCCGTCTCCGTTGGTTCCAGTAGTCGACATGAGGAGAAATCCCGTCCGCCAAACACGGGGTGTAGCCGAAATCGCCATGGCCGCAAACACGATTCGCCCACCCCCCGCCGAACACGTACGCGCCATCCAACAGCGTGTGAGACAACCCGCCCAGGGTCGCCGGATCAGAACTCCCGGTTTCCTGGAACTGTACGAGGGCTCGGGTCAACGCCTAGGAGAAGGGGGCTTTGGTATAGTATACCAAGCGACCTGCAGAGCGACGCGAAGACAAGTCGCAGTGAAGATAATAAACCTCCGCAAGATGGACCCAAAAGAGGAAGTGGCGCACATGCGAACCGTTAACCACGCAAATATAATGCCCCTCGAAGCTGTGTTCACAGACCGATCGTACTGTATGTTGGTGATGCCCCTAATGGAGGGATCCCTGCACGACCGGATCTCGGGTGGACATAACAGCGCCGACGAAGTGACGTCCTGGGTCGTCCAGCTAATCGCAGCGGTGGGAGCCTGCCACCGTACTGGCGTCATACACCGGGACATCAAGCCGGCGAATGTCCTAGTAAAGGCGTCAGCCATAAAACTAACAGACTTTGGGATGGCACTGCGCCTGGACCCCAACCAAGTAGTCAGACAAAGAGCGGGTACCCCCGGGTATATGGCCCCCGAGGTGATGAATGATGATTGGTACTCGTTCCCGGCGGACATGTGGTCATTGGGGGTGACCTGCGTGGAATTGATGTCTGGGACGAACCCTTTCAGCCGAACCGACGCCGGGCAAATCAACTTGGGGGTCATACAAACAGAAAGGCCACAGGCGATAAAGTCCGTACAAGCGTACGGTGGCTGGGCGACTACCCTAACGCGGGGACTGCTACAACTTGAGCCAGGAACCCGGCTCACGGCCGCCCAGATAGAGGGACCACCGACGGCAGGGACAGTCCAAACGGTAGAAACGGCAACCGCAAGAGGGGAAGGACCACGGAGGCTAACCCTCAGCGTGGCGGCACTGCTCCTCGCGCCGCCAACGGATAGCCGGGCCGCGAGAGAGCGCGCCCGAAGGCTACAGGAATATCGGCAGCACCCAGGTAACAAACGATACCGGGCACGCCTGGTTTTCCCCGACGACACAACTAGGAATGTGTGGATCCCCGCCCGGCCATCAAACACGGGGAACCAGGCTTAGGACATGCGACCAGACACCGAAAGAAAAACAGGCCCCGCCCCGATAACCGTACCCGCAAGCGGGGACGACTAATAGACGTTTTTTTTATTGTAGTGCAGGATGTCTTCCCTGTCGCTGTGTTTCAATGAAAAATGGGGGCCACTCGAGGACAACGACGCTCAAGCTCACACAGAGACCGAACCTGACGCAACCCTTGGACCTTCGACGGGAAACCCCAAATATATAGACGTCACTAAGAAAAAACTGTGCTGGAGATGCGGGACGGAGGGCCACCTACGCAGCCACTGCCGCCAGGAGAAGATCCTCTTCTGCTCTAGGTGCGGCACGGTAGGGGTCCTGTCGAGGAATTGCCCGTGCCACAAAGGGTCCCCCGGAGACCAGCCACGACAGAGGAGCGTCGCCACACAATGCCCGATACCAAGGACGAGGGAAGCGTCCACCCAATGGGACGCGAACGCGCTAGCCCAGGCGCCCAGGACACCACACGGCACACACCACGAGGCGTCGACCACAAGGAAGGCACCGTGTCACTCCAGACCTTGGGACGCAACCGCCAGCAAACGTTGTCGTAAGTGACCGACCCCAATGTACACTGTTACCCAATAACTAGTATTAAGTTCATAATAGGTTAAGGTTTAGTTAGTAGAGTAAAATTTCTTTTTGTGAGAATTGCAATGTTTTGTTTTCATTATTGTTAGTGGTAGGTAGGTGACGGCCGACAAGTCGGTAGGGATAAAATATTTGTATGCAAATATTTTTCTGTACGAAGGGGGGGCGTGTGACGAAGTCTATATTTTCAGAACAGCTGTATGTACTGGAAACGGCTGTTCGAAAATAAAAATAATATAATTCATACAAATAAAAATTCCACGCAGTAAAAATTATTATTTTCATCATTAACATGTCTTAAAAGTACGCATTTCCGAATTATCGCGGCGGTGTAAAAACATATCTGCAGAGATAAGGATAAGGTATCTTCCACCGATTAAGATGTTTCAGCCGGGGACTGGAGACAGAGAGAATTTAACTACTGAGGTAGATAGTTGACCATTTGCCGTAGCGTGTTGAAGAATATTTGGTAGTAAATTACATTCAAAAAGTTGGAGTCAATTTATAGAAGTGGTAGAGGAACGCCAGTACACCGTACCCTCTTACCCGTGATTGTGAGAGACAAGTCCGTGGCGCAATAAATCTATCTGACGCCGTCGAGGTAAGAATATTTTGGTTTTGCCTTATTTGATATAATTGTAGCGAATTTTCGGATATTTTCTCTCAGTCCCCACGTGCCTACCCGTCGACGTCGAGGCCACGAGATTTAGCGCCGTTCCCCTACATAATCCTATCCCCTCATCGTCAGCGTGTCTTAATACTTCTGGAAGGTGATGCTGTATCTAACACAGACCTTCTAGGGGTATTAATTACGACGGTTCCAAGTCGACTCTGGTCTGGACGCTGTAGTACACAAGCAGGCCAAGGTCGAGTTGGTACACGACAAAATCCTTTCGCAGGGTGCCCCCCTGCAACCCTCCCGTTCCATATCGACGCCCTGACGTCGAGGCGTTGGATCTCTTGTTGTCGACTCCGTCGGATAGGCGCATTTTTGCTATTTGAGGAGCGCGTCTCCAATTGACCCATTTAACGGCTGCATCCACGGGTTGTAAACCACCGCACTCGAGGTTTCCGTCCGCGTGACTCCCGCATTTTCTTTCCGTGGGGAATAAGTGGTTTCGTTGGTCCGTCACCAGCAATACGACTTGTCTTAGAGTATGTTAGAGCGATAAGTACATTTTATATTGTGAACATACCAGTGCGTTGTAAAACCTTATAATGTAATAAATAGAGTGTAAACTACGTTCAGTCTGTTTCTTAATCTTAAATAAATCTGCTACACCCTTATAAACTTTCGGAAGGTCAGGTAAATACCGGGGGAGCGATTAAATCCCGCGACCCCGGAGGTATCTATACGGTCTACTACACCACAGGCTGCCGGACCCTCTCCACGGAGCTATCCAGGCACTCCGGTCACGTCAGTGATCGGAGTCTTGTGACGAGGTCGCAGACACCCTCGTAGGGAGTAAACCCTCTAAAATCTGGCGCCCGGGACCGTTCCTGTAAATCAATTGATCCGTTTTACCGTATAATTCGCCCCGCAAGTCAGGCCTCGTTACAGTGTAAGAAATTAAATAACTTTTATATAAAAATCCGTAACCACCAGATATGTGTGGATATTTAAAAATACATAAACCAAATCCATAAGACAGCAGTTAGTCATGTTAAATTATAATACAGCCATCAGAATGGTTACGCTTATTTAAGAACACAATTACATTTCAAAATATTCAGCTAATACTTCTCATGAAGTATGACAGAATTTAAATAACACAACTATTTCATCAAACAGTGAATTAGTTTGGTTTTATGTTAGTGGCATGTATTCTAAAATACCCTTTAGACAATTCTTACCCTAATTAAAAACCGTCTACTAGAAACGAAAAGTAAATGTAGTGACAAAAAAATGAAATACTAAATCTGTTTATCAAATTTACAAAGCAAAGCTATTTTAAATTTAGTGAAAAATTTTATCTGCAAAATGAAGCCATTCTTTTTACGGGTGGTTTATTGTCTCATTTCTTGGCCAACATATTCATGAAAAACTTAGAAAAATAAGTTTCAACATTAGAAGTTTCACCATATTATCTCTTGGTATAGATATGTAGATTGCATTTTAACATATTCTCAAGATAGCCTTACAGAATTAAATGAATTTTTATTTATTAATAACCCCATGCAAACATTAAAATGTACTTTAGACAAAGAAGCTAACGATACTATAAATCTCTTACTTGTAGATATTAAAAAGTTAGAGAATAATTCACTTGACTTTTCAATATACAAGGAAAAATTATACCATACGATTCATGTCACCTTTTTTTTTATTTTTTTACAAAAGATGCGTCAGTCTACCATTTAAAGACGATGCATCATGCAGTTTCAATACCTATATACCTGAAACGACTCAAAAATAAATTTTAGAAATCAAGTAAATAGCATTTAATAATGTGCACTGTGTTAAAATAATCGATAAGATAATAGACACAAAATAATACAAATTAGCCCTAAATTTAACTTACCCAAATCTGTATTAGAAACAAAAAGATAAAAATATGTTTCGAAGACTTACTTTGGAAACATTTCAGAAAAGATTTATGAAATGTTAAGTAGCAGTGCAAATAAAAAAAAATAGCATTTAAATCTTAGAACGCGACGCGTGATTTCCTATTTAACTAGAAAGAAAAATTATATTTGTTGACAATAGCTGGAATTTATAAATCAGCATTGTAACGCAGTCCATATCTACCAAGCTTATATAAGTTTTAATACCAGATACACTTAGAAATAAGCACTCTGACGAAGCTACATTTAGCAAAACATATCACTCATACTCAATATAACCACATGGAGTAACTAGATTTTTGTAATGAAAAGCGCAAAAGCTACTTTTTGAAGCTTTATTTATAAAAAGCACATACCTACACGAAAACAAATGTCTTTCCTTAAATGAGCAAACTCATTTTTGATTGATTCCTCTTTCTTGGAAACTTTTGCTTCTAATTAAATGTATCAAACAAAAAACACTTATCTATATTAAAAATATTTGCAATAATGTAATAAGTTAATTTGTATCAATATTTTTGTTATAGAGAGCCTACTTCTTTTTGCTGATATTGTTAGTTATATTATTATTATTGCTATGGTTATTATTGTTATAAGTTGATTTTACTTTGACGCTAAATATAGAAATACATGACACACACAGTTTAGAAACGTCATTTGTCCTTTAGTTGTTTTTTTTTTTTTGATGAGAATACTGTAGGGTGGTACGGGTTTTTATCCTTAAATAAATTCAATTTTCTTCTGTCCGACGATTCCATGAAACGGTAACACCGTATTATAATAGGTGTATAACTAAAACGTTGACAAATGTAGTAATGATGAGAGTTTTTTATAATTTTTGTTGTTTAAAATAAAGAGCATATCTATATATAAGCTTTATTACTGTAATAAGGTACATCACGTATAAACAATATTTACAGTTGAACACAATAACAAGTAAAGAAATTTAAATCGTTACTATTAGGTACTCAATACACAAAATTTAAATGTGAAGACTAAAAATAAATACGCTTGATTATTCACTGGTTTTCTAATTATATATATATATATATATATATATATATATATATATATATATATATATATATATATATATATATATATATATATATATACAATAATTACATTCTTTTTTACAATGACAATAGCTTCTTTCTTAAATATAAGTTAATTATTTTATCTATTTTGGATCTAAGTAATTTTTTATGAAAGCATTCACAAGTATCTGGACCGCCTTTGGCATCGTCTTTGGACCAGACGCAACTTTCATAATGCATTCCGTGACATGTTATTCTCATCGGTTCATTTTCGCAATTTCCTAACGCATTTTTAAGTCTATAAATTTGATTGCGATGATAATCTTACAACAAAGTGTCATATTTTTCCAGAAAATCTTGTATATCCATCTTCTTGTAGCTAGGTAAACAGACACAAAATTAAAATGTGAAGGCTAAAAATAATTTCTATAACTACTATTGCGACCCAATACAGTGATCTAAAGTGAACATGAAAGAGTTAATAATAAATAAGTAATTATACATATGATTTATAACTTAAACCAAGGAAAATTCGATAAAAATTATGTACCATTAAATGATTAACTTTATGAGTAAGACTACTGCCAAATCATCATAGAAAGGGTCTATTTCAAATGAATTTTCTGGAAATATTTTTGTAAAAATGGTTCCCTCGTGTCCCCCTGCACATTTTTTTGTTGTTATATATTTAAATTATAATGTAAGAAAAGCCAGAAAAAAAATAAAAAAACGATAATCAAAAAAAGTCTGGATGCAGTAAGTGTGTTACAGTAGTAAATTTTCATAAAATTGTTTTTAATACTAAATATGTGTTTTTAAGCAAGCAGGCATCAAAAATGGTTACCAGTATAACCTATATAGTGGAAACAATGTGTTGTTTCATCAAAATAACTTTATTGTTTGAAAATGTACAAAAAAAAATTCCGAAAGTTAACTTAAAATGTTCCCGAAAAAAATGGTTTCATGGTTAACCTTATAAATTAAAACTCAAAGACGCAGCAAGTGCGTTATGATAATGAATTTTCATAGAAATGATCTGGCGCCAAATATTTTATTATAACTTTTTTCTTGTAACATAGAAATCTAAATTTTTGTGTGTAGTTTACTTTTTATATCTTAAACCTACCTATCAAATTTGGTTGTGAGATAAAAAATATTAACCTACCTATCAAATTTGGTTGTGAGATAAAAAAATATTTTCGAATGAAAACTTAAAATTTTCTCGGAAAACCTCGTACCATTTTCCTGACTAACGAATTTATCCAACCCATTTACAAAAGGAAGGTACATGCCAAATTTTATCAAAATCGACCCATTATTTTTTGAGTTATCAGTGTGACATATAAAAATTGAAACTGACACCGGATATGGGTTCTAGGGGTCCTAGTTCGCGCTCATTTGCAAATTTTTTTTTTCAAAATTCAAAAGTCGGGTTCTCCATTAGTGAATTTTTTCTACAAAAATTCACTAATAGCAAATTGAGCTATTTAAATTTGAAGCATTTAATAAAAATTCGCTACCATAATGCACTTACTGCATCCCGAATTTATATTTTTACAAACATGCAAAAAATACAATACCATTATAGAATATTTTTTTCATATCTTGTATAATAATAAATATATTAAATTTTATTGTTTTTTTTAAATGAAAATTCGACAAAGCATAGGAGAAAGGGTCTATAAATTCACTAAGAATTAAAAAATACAGACTTTTTCTCAAACGATAATTAAGAGAATAAATACTTACCGTAATATATAGATATGCCCACTTAAAACAATTTCACCTCGGAAGCACTGGTCGTTGCTCACTCAAAACTATACTGCCACACAAGGTTCTTTCGAGAAGTGGCTAAATATTTCCAAGGTTATCTGACCGGTAATAGATGTTCAACCAGCCAACGCGACCACATAGCCAATTAAATTCATTATATACAAGTTTGGAGCTATACATAAATGATGGTAATTTAAAAACTCGCCTGCATTTATAATGATGCAGTTTATTGGATTCTTATATAATACCTTAAAAACTCGCTTTATATAGGTATAATCTGCCACTTAAAATCCGCCATATTAGGCAAGTCTACACGATCACAATGTGAATAATTAGTCGTTGAATTCTTATATGGGTAGTCGGCGATTATCTGTAGCAAATTAAGGTTTTTTTTTCATATGTTTATGGAGGATGCATGTAATATCTACGTTTACATTAAACATAGTGTTTTTTTTTATAATTGAGAAAACATGTATATTATTTTTTTTTAAATGACATATGTGAGAATTAGCTTACTTGAAGATAGATAGCATATAATATTAGACATAGTATCTATAACTTGGACTTTTTTTGATATGTATAGTGCGCCAGAAAATAAATATATACTTGTTTGATTAAAAAAAGCATGTACACCTTAGATATAATATAGCTTCAGTATTCTCAAGCCAATCATGTATAGGGTCATAATTTATAATGATAGGGTCATAGTTTTTAATGATATGGGTATTTATGAAATAATATACATACAGTACACGTAGAATTCATTTATTATCTTCTGTACATATATAAAAACAAATTTTAAGGATAAATTTGTAACCTTGAACGTGTATATGACCATAAAGTGTGGTTGGCCTTGACCTTAAAAAATATATCGCTGGCCGTAACCGTGGGGAAACACATCTGGCCTTGAGCTTAAAAAATACCTCTAGCCGTGACCGTGGGAAAATACATCTTGCCTTGACCTTAAAAAATACACCTGGCCGTGGCCGTGGGAAAATATATCTGGCCTTGACCTTGAAAATGCCTCCTCCTCCTCAAGGTCGTTCCAGAACAGACATTATCTCTCTATTTTTGTAGGTTACACACAGCTGTCATATATAAGCTCACCCATGTGTTTAATGTATGTTGAGGTTAAGTGTGTTGTATTGGGGTTGCTAGGTTATTTAGTTTTGGCGGATTGATTGAATTTTATTGAAAATTAGCGTCTCTTATTTCCAAAGCCCTCGCTCGCCGAACAGAGGAATATTCCATTGGAAATTGGTAAAGTGAGGAAATATTTCCTTCTTCGAAGAGCCAGGGCTTTTGGACACATATACATTCAGGTTAGCCATACATACAGATATGAGAGAGATAGACAAATAATTTGAAATCGTTTTGTTTTTAAAGAAAAGCGTTCGCCTGAAATTAGATTTGAACCCGAGTTAGAATTGACCGTATAATTCAATATAAATGCATTCATAGCTAAACCAACTGTTCCACAGAGACTATAGATAAGATTTGTTTAATGTTTTGTATATATAAAACAAAACCAATCGTTGTTTTTTACATATGATAATTAAAACGTGTTATCAAGTTGTGTGGGCGTTCTCTCTATTACAGTGAATAGATAACACAAGAGATGAACTTGATTTTAAATTATTGGTAAATACGGCTGTATACATTCAATAGGTCTAACACACTTCTTTATAATACTAAATCTAAAACAAAACACATTTATAGATGCAAATTAACTGTTCGTTTAATGGTAAGCTAAATGTTATCAGTTTTACGTGCCCGTTTTGTAGATCTGAATTTATATCGTGGGCGTATATATATATATATATATATATATATATATATATATATATATATATATATATATATATATATATATATATATAGGGAGTGATCAAAAATACAATTAACAAACTCAATTTACAAACAAATCACATATATGATATACGAGGGTTGCTTGATATGTGTTGTTTGAAATGAATGTAAACAGACTGCTAATATATAACAGACATAAGAGTATAATACATACCCACAGTAAGAGAGACATCATCTCTGTTTCGCACCTTAACACATACTGAACAAGTGTGTGTGTGTGTGTGTGTGTGTGTGTGTGTGTGTGTGTGTGTGTGTGTGTGTGTGTGTGTGTGTGTGTGTGTGTGTGTGTGTGTGTGTGTGTGTGTGTGTGTGTGTGTGTGTGTGTGTGTGTGTGTGTGTGTGTGTGTGTGTGTGTGTGTGTGTGTGTGTGTGTGTGTGTGTGTGTGTGTGTGTGTGTGTGTGTGTGTGTGTGTGTGTGTGTGTGTGTGTGTGTGTGTGTGTGTGTGTGTGTGTGTGTGTGTGTGTGTGTGTGTGTGTGTGTGTGTGTGTGTGTGTGTGTGTGTGTATGTGTGTGTGTGTGTGTGTGACCTTAGTCTTGTTTGAGCTTATAAACGCTGTTGTTTTGAAAGGATATATGACACATATAGGTCATGACAGTTAGATGTCTTTGCTTAGACTGACAGATGTGTAGAATAACAAACAGACATGATGTGTTACTCAGTTTTGGCGGGATATTTTGAATTTCACACACGAAGCAAACAGACAAATATTATTTGAATAACATGTTTGACAGACACCACAGCTAGTTAGATACAGACAGCTAGCGTGTTAGAACTTGTTTGTACACTTGTTATCTGTTGTCATTTCCGGTAAGTGACCTAGTTTTCAGAGTTAGAGCCGTGGCATAGTTAGAATACAGTTGTTATCAGTTGTCATTTCCGGTAGGTGACCTAGTTTTCAGAGTTAGACCCGTGGCAAAGTCAGAATACAGTTGTTATCAGTTGTCATTTCCTGCCGATGACCTAGTTTCTCTGTTAGATTTCCTTTTAAGCTCATTTACAACTCAATTGCCGCAGAGAAAAGACGTGCTTCAGTTTGCTCTCTCCAAGTCTGTTTCAAAATGGGTACATTAAGTGCTGTGTGTTACCAGCAAATTAAAGACAACTTCTGGTATGGTCTATTTGGAGACTTTCAAGTTATTATCGATAAGAACACTGGTTATTTCAATGCCACAAAATTGTACAACAGTTGTGAGACAAAAATATATCATTGGTTGGAAAATAAATAAACTAAAGAGTTGATTGCCTATTACAACAATCAGCTAAAGGCACATCTAGACCAACGGAATAATGATACCCCAATGTTTCAACCGAAGGAGCCCACTTAGAGTTATCTCCAGGTAGCCGGAATACTGGCCCCCTAAAAACGGATGCAACATTTCAATTAACACCAACAACCGCCACCAGTCAGCTAAACGAAGATTAAGGGTATCGGAATACCGATACCCTAAATATTTCAACCGAAGGAGCCCACTTAGAGTCGTCTCCAGGGGGCCGGAATACCGATCCGCTAGAAGCAGCTGCAATATTTCAATTAACACCAACAACAGCTACATACGTGGTGGACTTTGGTGGACGACAAGCTGAAAACAACTTGATATCTGGTACATATGTGTGCAAAGGTTTGATAGTAAATTTGGCTTGTTGGATATCCAATCAGCTCTATGACAAATGCAACCAAATTATTTTTGATTATTTTGTAAGCGAATTTTATAAGAAATACAGGAACAATCTTGAGGAGATTGAAGTGAAATTAATGGAGATAAATGATGAAGTGCAGCGTATGCGAGAAACGAATGCTAAAGTCACAGAACATCTTGAAGATATATCCCCAAATCCAAGTAACCCGGGAAACATAAGTGTGTTTTGTTTACTTGCAAGAAACGAGAAAGGCTATCCAAATCATGCTGTAAGAACACAAAAGAAAAGTTTCCCAAGAGCTGCCAGGAACTTTAAAAATAAACACCCCAACGCCCAAGTGATCCTTAACAAGCTGTATGATCCAAATTCAGTAAATCTCTTTAACAGAATAAAGACTGAAGTGAAATACCTTACAGCACATAGAAACAACCTACAGATAGCAAATGTACCACAAGAGAAGTTTGTTTAGGATATTATTGCTTTACGACATACTTTTTAATTGTATTATTATCAAATAAAAACACCTACATTTTAACAAAGAATTTTGTTTCATTCTAAGTACAAGTATGCAAACTCTTGCCCGTTTTGCTGGAATACATTTATAGAATTATTAACATTAGACGGTGAAGCGTTACGTTGGTGTTGTTGTTGTCGTTGGAGACGCTTCATGGTTGTGGGCTTACTAGGTGATAACACTAGCTTCCTTTAGTTCTTCCAAGATTGACTGAATTTCGTTGTTATGAGCCTTATTGCCTGCAACTTGGGAAGCTACTAAAAGTCTAAGTCTGTCAACCAACTCGTTTATGTCATTCCAATACACATATGCTATTTGTTTGTTATTTTGTATCATATAGTTGTTAGTGCTGATGCTATTGCTATCGCTGCTCTTATCACTCTGAGCTTTAGCTTCAGTCTTTTGTTTTTTGCTAAGATGTCTGACGTTGTTGTCGTCCTCGTAGGTGTAACCAAAACTTTGAGGAGTTGAGGATCTACGTCCTCGTGGATTTATAACTGGTTTTGTTAGAGTCAGATACTTTTCAGAGGAACAATACTTGGTTCGTGCGTTAGGACCGTAGCTCTTTTGATGAACACTAGTTGCCTCTAGAATATCTCTATAGTGTTGAAGATCGTCATAAGTATACCCCCTAGGTCTTTTCATAAATAACAATTCTAGCAGACCTTGTGTTTGTGGGTATCTCCTTTGACCCAGTTGAATCTCAGCATCAGTAAAGTCTAAGTGTTTGTTACCAAGACTCCAGCTACCAGTATCTTTAGCGTAGCGAACACCATACGTTTGATCAATGGTAGTGAGTCTTGGTGGTTCAGTAAAATACTTGTCTACATAATATCAAACTCGTTCAGGATATTGCTCTAAAAATTCTTGATATGCTGGGTTGGTTGTGGCAGTTTGTAGGTCCGCCTCAAGGTCTTCAAATGTTGGGATATCCTCGTCGGAACTTGTCTCATCCGCCTCATCTTCCGGTTCAGCTTCAAAAACTTTATGGTCTTTAAGGAACTCAACTTGGGGTTTCGTTTCTGGTATATCAACTTCTTTGATTTGTTCAGCCACTGGTGGTTGCTGCTTCTGCAGTGCTGATGTGTTTTTAGATATTTCACTTAACGGCTCAACAATTGGTTTATATAAACGTTGCAGGGCATCATCATTCTCGGATCTGTTAAGCTTAGGCATTAAATGTTTTTTTCGAATATTGTCAGCAAGTTGTAAAATCATTTTCTTAACTTTTCTCTCTTCCTTACCCAGCACTTCCATTGTGCTAAAGCTGGTTGGTGTTACCAGCTGGTCTAATCATTTGTTAGACTCCGCCATGGTACATGTCTTCTTATTTATCACGATGTCCGTCTGTCATGTAAGACAGCTGTGTTAGACAGCTGTCTTAGACAGCCGTGTTAGACAGCTGTCTGGCAGCTGTGTTAGACAGTTGTGTTAGGCAGTTGTGTTAGGCAGCTGTGTTAGGCAGCTGTGTTAGACAGTTGTGTTAGCCAGTTGTGTTAGACAGCTGTGTTAGGCAGCTGTGTTAGACAGCTGTGTTATACAGCTGTATTGGACAGTTGTGTTAGACAGCTGTGTTTTAGACAGCTGTGTTTTAGACAGCTGTGTTAGACAGCTGTGTTAGACATCTGTGTTAGACAGATGTGTTAGACAGATGTGTTAGACAGCTGTGTTAGACAGCTGTGTTCGACAGCTGTCTAACACAGCTGTCTGACACAGCTATCTAACACAGCTGTCTGACACAGCTCTGTTAGACAGCTGCATAACAGCTGTGTTAGACAGCTGTGTTAGGCAGCTGACTGTCGTGTCTCTCATTGTTTGTAATCAGTTAGAATAATACATATCTATCGAATCCTTTTCTATATCGGCCTTTGTGTACATCGTTTTCCATCACAACCACCAACACACCATACTTATTGTCTTTCCAGCATTGGTAGCATATAGTTTTAAATTGTTTAAAGTCCATATCGGTGGTCACATAATCGTCGTACACATGTTTTAAATTGGTTTCATCTTGCTTGAATAATACAATAACATTCGTGCTGTCACGTACCAGATGTTTGGGTATTCGAGTATATGTTTGACAGAGATAGAATGAATCAATATTCTTATCTGCCCATACTAAAGTATGCTTGTTTGTCACAAGCTACATCATCAAATATAAGCACAGAGTTGTCCAAGGCATCTCCTGGATCTCATGTTTCATCGTTTTCTCTATAAGGATAGTAACAAACACCTTTTGCTGCATTCAGCACTTCCTTTAACATCTTGTATTTCGATTGATACAGACTTTGAATACACATACACGTTATCAAACTTTAAATCGTTTGATTCAAACAATAAACTCAGCATGACATTTGTTTTACCACACCCATTAGGACCACATATGATAAATCGAACGGTGTTTGGGAAGAGAGGATCATGCCTCAGTTGTTGTTGAGCTGTATCCGTAACAACATCGTCTATATTTGTAATAGGTAAGGCAAAGGCGTGTTTAATGGTACGCATCTTGAGTTGAACTAAACTATATTTTTGGTGTGTGTGTGTATATATATATATATATATATATATATATATATATATATATATATATATATATATATATATATATATATATATATATATATATATATATATATATATAAATGCAAGTGAGACGCCCAGTCAGTATTAATGTTGGTATCACAGAGTGAGGGTTGCTATTAGCAAAAAACGGACACAAGTTTTACTGAAACGTTGGGAGCGTTACAAATACCATGAAAGTTAACAGAAAACTTGGTGAGGGGCTTTATGTAATCAACTCGAAGCCAAAGAAGAAAGTTTCCTTTAAAAAAATAATAAGTCTGATTGGGAAAGTTATAAAAGATAGAAACCTTATTCCAACAGAGAACGCTGTGTTTGATATAGCTCATACAATCGTTAGAAACAATGGTGGGCGAAAGAATGTGCAGAAACCTCGTGTTATTCCAATACCTAAAAGCGGAGGCTTCCTTCCGCGGTTGCCTCTTATATTTGGGGGGCTGTCAGCACTAGGAGCTCTGGGTGGCGGTGCTGCAGGTATTGCTAAAGCCGTGAACGATGCCAAGTCGGCAAAACAGCAACTGGGGGAAGAAGAACGGCACAACAAAACAATGGAAGCCATCGCGATGGGCAGGAGAGGGTGTGGCTTGAAATTTAAGCCAAAATGCAAGAGACTGGGCAAAGCTGTATCTCAAGAAACAACGCTCCGGTTATGGGTTGTATCTACAAAAACCAAAAAAACTAAAGTGTTTACTAGCAAGACCTCTGACAAATGTATATCTTGTCAGGTTTGCTGGTAAAATGAAAATCCCATATTTTAGAGGTGTATACATGCGAGATGAGCTCCCTCGCAATGGACCACGTAAAAACGAATCGTTCATTATGGATTTGCGAACACACAAGGAGCCAGGCAGTCATTGGGTTGCTGTGAGGAAACGTGGTGACATCGTCGAGTACTTTGACTCGTATGGAAACTTGAAGCCTCCTGTGAAGCTGCAACGTCACCTTAAAGACTATTCCATATTGTATAATCATGATGTGTATCAACATATAACACATTTAATTGTGGTGACTTGTGTTTACAATTTTTGCAATAAAAGACTCAAACAGTAGCCTGTGTGTATCAGTCATGGCGCACACCTTCGAGTTGAAAGACCGCAGCTCCCATCTGTCGTCAGACTAACATCCACCAATTGCTTTGGATGGTTGTTATGCTGTTGCTTTAATAGGCGTTCGCACATACAACAACTTACCCAACATCTATGAAGGTAAAAACAAATTTCATGTAAAAGAAGGAACTGGTTGGCAAACCATCACGATACCCACTGGTGCTTATGAAATAACACACTTGGAAGAGTTACTTCAAAATGAGCTTGTTGGTGCTACAGCAATACACAAACAAAAGCAGCGGGCTCTGATTCTGAGACCTAAGCCGAATACCATCAAATGTAAACTAAAGTGTTATACAAATGTCAGTTTTGAATTTGATGGTTCGATTGGGCGAATGCTCGAAGGTGCTCTGGAACCTTTAGCAGTCCAAAATGCCAATGGTGCATGTTATCTGTTATCAATGACCTATGAGTTAAATAACAAGGAAGTGGAATGCGTGCGAGACCCATACACCACAACAATCATCAAAAGTCTGCTATCCTTTAGTAAGAATGAAGCCAAATCTCTTAGCAATGCCGGACTGAATGTGTCGTCGGAGCACATCACCTTAAACTATAACAAGTTTCACGTGCTCATACCTGTTTGGTTCCTCTTCAGTTTCTTCCATCATTTCAAAGGAGTTCTCTGTGGCAAACATACTTTCCGATTTACAAGAGCTCGAAATGATTCCAATGGCTATTACAGCGCAGGTACAGCACGAGCTAAAATTACCGTAACCAATATGTTTTTAAAGGCAAAACATGTCTTTCCCAATGATAAAATGAAATTGGAACTGATGGATAAAATAGCAAAAGACACATCTATATTTCTCGCATACCGTATATGGGACATATATGAGCTACCATCACTCAGAGATATGAACAGAGATGTGTGGGCTGTTAAAACTGCAACCAACTTGGAAAGACCTCGATATGTGATTCTAGCATTGCAAACAGGTAGTAAAGATAACGTAAGGAAGAGGCCCGACTATTTCGATAACATTGGTATGCTGGATCTCCGAGTGTTTCTTAATTCAGAATGCTACCCTTATGAATCTATGAATATGGATTTTGAGAAATCCAAATATGCTGAAGCCTATCACATGTATAAAGATTTTCAAAAAAGCTTCTGTTACAAAAACATGTCGGAGCCTATCTTGAATTATGACGAGCTTAAAGACCGAGCTCTATTTGTGATTGACTGTCAGCACCAGATCGAGTCAATCAAGTCTTCAACGGTGGACATTAAGGTGGAATTTATGAGCAGAGCGAATTTCCCTAACAATACCCGAGCTTACTGTTTATTTATTCACGACAGTGTATTGGAATATAAACCTCTAACGGGCATCGCTAGAGCCATTATGTAATAATAGTATGTCATTTATGTATCAATATGCACAGCCTAATAAATCCTAATAAATTTTTATTGTATGTAAATCAATTGTTTTATTTTTCTTTTGTTACATTTTGATTAACCCTCCAATATATTCATATATCAACTGTCTATTTACATTCATTTCAAACAACACATATCAAACAACCCTCGTATTTGATGTTTTCAAATTGAGTTTTGTTAATTGTATTTTTGCTCACTCCATATATATACACGGCCCCACAATATATTTTGGATTCACTGTTATAGAAAACACTCACATAAACTGGCACCCACGTAAAACTGATAACATTTATATGACCATTAAACAAAACGTATTTGCACCTGCAAATTCGTTTTGTTTCAGATTTAGTATTATATATTAAACGTTTTGTTTTAGATTTAGTATCATAAAGAAGTGAGTTAGACAAGTTCATCTCTTATGTTATCTATTCACTGTAATAGAGAGAACGCCCACATAACTTGATAACATGTTTAATTATCATATGTCAACAACAACAACTGGGTTTTGTTTTATATATACAAAACATTAAACAAACTATATCTATAGTCTCTGTGGAACAGTTGGTTTAGCTATTAATGCATGTATGTTGAATTATACGCTCAATTCGAACTAGGGTTCAAATCTAATTTCAGGCGAACGCTTTTCTTTAAAAACAAAACAATTTCAAATTGTCTGTCTATCTCTCTCATATCTGTATGTATGGCTAACCTGAATGTATATGTGTCCAAAAGCCCTGGCTCTTCAAAGAAGGGAATATTCCCTCAATTTGCCAGTTTCCAATTGAATATTCCTCTGTTCGGCGAGCGAGGGCTTTGGACATAAGAGACGCTAATTTTCAATAAAATTCAATCTACCCGCCAAAACTAAATATCCTAGCAACTCCAATACAACTATAAACAACACACTTAACCTCAACAAACATTAAACACATGGGTGAGCTTATATATGACAGCTGTGTGTAACCTACAAACATCACCTAACAAACGTTGGCAACAGTTCATAACAAACAAACATTCGGCTAGTGGGTAGCCGACATAACCTAAAACATGTGGAGACTTTACCTCAACAAACAACACACTTAACCTCAACAGTCAGTAATTGTGCGAATGGTTAACCTAAACCGCAGCCAGAAAAACCGAACAATGAATGAATGAATGAACCTCAACAGTCAGATAGCGGGGAAATCGGTATGTAACACGTGTGTGCCAACATAACCTCAACAAACAATCAGATAGCTGGGAATCGATAAACACATGGAGACCAAAACTGATTGCGGCCATCTTTGGAACATTTGACCTCATCGGACAGCTCAGGTGACACCTGACAGGTCAAGTGACACGTGACCGGCCAATGACAACTGACATTGACAGCTGACGTTGACAGCTGACATTGACAGCTTACATTTACAGCTTACAGGTGACATGGTACCTGTCAACCTCACACGCATGCGCGTGACGTCATCGAGCATGCGCAGAAAAAAGTAGAGGGGTGGGCCCAGGTGTCCCACTATCTACTGGTTATCTTTTAATTTACGTTTAACAAATAAAGGCCTAAAACAGTTAGTTACGAAAATGATTTAACACTTTGGTTGGCTTTTGCAGCAAACTATTACGCAAGGGGAATTTCATCAAAAGAAAAAGGTGTTAATTAAATGTATTACAAAGACAACGTCATTTTTAAAACGTATAATCTGATAACTGATGAATAATAATTTGTAAATACCATAGTAAGTTATTAAAAATTTCTGGTCTCTTTTTTTTAAATTCAGTTTCAAATTAGGTATTAAATAGCATATATACAAAAGTAAAAGGTGTTACCCGTTAGCAGACTGCGACGGTTTGCATTCGGGACGACCAGAATAATTCTGTATATAATTATTATATTCATACAAAATAAGTGTATGTTAAAATGTTTTAAAATCAATTGGTTATTAAATACAAGGTAAACGAATTAATTGAAATGATGTCCCCTGGGGCACAGGACATTGGAGTGTAATTTCTGAATGTAAACTGTGAAGGATGGACCTTGTAGGCAGATTACTTCAGACGGAGTTGGTCACTTGGACACCGTGTCAGTGCTCTACGGCAGTTTGTAGTACAATTTCCAACCAAGAGGACATATCAAACTCAATAACAGATTATTCGGGTAGTTTACATAAACTGTACTAAGATAAAAGAAGGACGGAGAGAATGAATGAGGTAACAAAAGAGCCCAAAAATACAATATCCAGTATTAAATGTATGCCTACAAGAAATTTACAATTATAATGACTTACCCGTAGCTTACGAGGTTCTGTATTTTCAAGTGTTTCTTCACTTAATCCCAACAAAGGATATGCCAACTAAACACCGGTCTGGAATTTAACTAAATAGACAAGAGCTTAATCCAATCTAAATCGAGACCACAAAAATTGTCTAACAAAGCACTTGCACTATTACAGAAGAAATCACTAGTGAAAAGAATGAAATGGAATTAAATGTTAAGTTGTAAGAAAACAGATTTTTTTTTATATACTGATAAGTGGATAGGTGAGATAAAACTGTTCTGAATTTTACATGATTTAAATATTTAAAACTTTCAAATATTTTAATGAGTGGAAAAGGCATGAACATTGAAAAAGATGGAAAATACCCCCTAAAATCTGGCATGAAATTAGGTATGACAAATATGTCACTGTCAGATTTTAAAAAATGTAAACAACAGAAAATGTAGGTTAACTTATTCAAAAGGTGTTTGCATGATTTAAAGTGTTTTTGTGTTGTTGGCATATAGTTTGTGAAGTCAAAAAAAATTATGTAAGAAAAAGGTTTGGAAATGCACAACCGTAAGTTCATTTAATATCTTTTATATATATATATATATATATATATATATATATATATATATATATATATATATATATATATATATATATATATATATATCTGTGTGTGTGTGTGTGTGTGTGTGTGTGGCCTAAGACCAAGGTTACACATCCCTCTCGTTATTATGATGGAGGATGTTGTGCTACGTTTATTTTTGACTTAAATTATTAGAATAAAACAGCTAAACGCTGGGGTGAAATATGGGATTAAAAGGTACCTAACCTAAGGGGCTAATTACCCGCCATAGCAATTAGAAAGCTACAATAGGAAAATAAGTACCCTATTAAATTTTACATCAATTAGTAAGAAATAATTCTCAAGTTAAAAGACCAGAAGACTTATGGACTTCTGTTCCATCTCGATGGTATGAGTACTGCTCTAAGTTATAATAATCATAAATCATATTTCTTGCACCACCACCCCCCTAAATTATGTCATTTTTCTTTGGTTTGTTTTCTAAATTTAGGTAACACTGTCCTGATTTTGATTTGCAGGCTTTAGGTCCTGCACGTACCAGGTTCCTATGGACATACCATTATCGTCTGCCAGTTCGTATGTCCAGCTGCCAAGCTTCTTCTTGATCGTGAATGGCCCAGGGAATTTCGGACACAGTTTCGCCGAGATTCCTTTTGTTGCATCAGACAAGACTTTGTTTTTCCGGAACACTTTATCTCCTACCTGAAATTGAAGAGGTCTTCACCGAAGATTGTACCTTTTTCGGCTGTGTTCTTGAGCCTTTTCAAGCTTTAACTTCACAGTACTATAAAGCTTCCAGAATCCAGCCAGACGTTGTTCGGTATTGGCAGTATAGTCTGTCTGATTAGGGTCTGCTATGATATATTTATGTTCGGTGCCACTTCCAATATACTGTCTGCCAAAGTTGATAAAAAAGGTGTTGGACCCGTTACTTCACTCTTTGACGTTCTGATAGCACAGCCAATCTGTGCTAGATTTACATCCCATGCTCGATGATCATCGGATATATAACAAGGCCGTTAAAACTATGATTATTTAACGGCCTTGTTATAACGTTCGGCAGGATCAGCACGAGGATCATAGTGTGGAGTAAATATGATCATTGTCTGGTATTTGTGGCACATATCCTGGAAACTTTTGCTCCTCATTTGTGAGCCATTGTCACAAATTAAGTACTGCAGGACACCATACACACAGAAAACATATTTTTCTATGTAGTTGGTCAAGCTCTGAGCAGTCGCTGTTCGCAGGGGATGAAGCAAGACATACTTGCTGAAATAGTCGCATACCACCAGCAGGTATTTATATCCTTTCTTGCTTCGTGGGAATGGACCCATGAAGTCGACACTCACTATTTGCCAAGGTCTCTGAATCCCAGGTCGGGTAGTGAAATCGTAAGGCTGCAGTCTAACAGCCCAACGAGCTAGTCGCCCCGTCGGATCCTTTGGGTTGTGTAACCACAGCAACGATGCATGACCTGTTACAACAGTAAAATGCAAACCTTCCAAATATGGACGAAGTTTATCAACTGTCCGTATTACGGCGAGACATTCCCGTTCAGTAGTGCTGTAATTACGCTCCTGTTTGGTAAGGGATCTTGAAAGAAAGCATATGGCATGCTCACCATCATCAAACTCCTGAGTTAATACGGCGGCAATTCCGTAACCTGACGCATCCGTTTGTACGCTAAACGGTCTTTTAAAGTCTGGGCACGTCAGAATCGGTGCTGCGGTTAAACAGCTTTTCAGCCTTTGGAAGGCTGACTCGCACTCATTTGACCATATAAACACTTGGTCTTTCCGAGTCAATCTACTGAGCGAAGCGATGATTGAAGAAAACTGTGGTACGAACCTCCGGTACCAACTTGCTACCCCCAGAAAACGTCGTACTTCAGTTACGGTTTTTGGCGTTGGAATTTGTAAAATGGCATTAACTTTTTCGATATCAACATGTAGGCCTTGAGCATCCACTACATATCCCAGGTAACGCAGAGATGGTTAACAAGAATAGCATTTCTCCTTGCTAAGAGTTAATCCTGCACTAGTCGTTCAAATACTTTGGCGAGGATTTCCAGGTGGGTATCTGATTATAATAATATCGTCTAGGTAGACGAAGACGAACGGTTCCAGATCCATGCCTATGATTTGGTCTACCAGTCGCTGGAATGTAGCTGGAGCGTTGGTAAGACCGAAGAGCATGCGCTTAGACCTGTAAAGACCTCGGCCAGGGACAGTAAACGCTGTTAGCTCTCTTAAAGACTCCTTGACTGGAACTTGGTGGTAGGCTGATCTAATGTCAAGTGAGCTTATATACCGAGCACCACGAAGTCTGTCCAGAATACTCCAGATATAAGGAATCGGGTAGGCGCCTTTCTTGGTCCGTTTGTTTAGTTGCCGATAGTCGACACAAAACCGCTGTGTTCCATCTTTCTTTGGCACTAACAATATCGGAGAAGACCAACTGCTTTGTGAAGGTTCTATGATATCTTGTTCCAGCATTTTGCATAGCTCGAGGTCGATGAGCTTCTGCTTGTGAGGCAAAACAAGATAGTACCTCTGCCTTACTGGCGATGTACCCGGTTCCAGGATGTTTTCATGCTCCAAAACATTGGTAAACCCAAAACCGCTGCCCATATTGGAAAGTTTGCTCGTCACTAGCTGGTGAAGCTTGTAGTGTTGTCATAGAATCTTCAGCTTGGACTGAGTTGATAATAACATCTGAGCTGGTTCCGAAGTGCCAGACGTCATTTCTTAGGTCAGGGACGGCATCCATCTCTAACCAAAAGTCCATGTCCAGGATTAAATCACTCGATAGTGTGGGTACAGCCAAAATGTCGAGAACCTTGACTCTACTCATGAGACACTAACGCCTTTTGCTGGTAATAGGCCATTGAATAGTTGGGATTGGCCTTGGAACTGCTCCGAGTCGCTAATCGGCCTTTTAGTGACTCGGTCTCAGGTTTCCCGAACACGTAGGACAATTTCGTTCTGTTACCCTGAGTCTCCCACATATTGCACAGCCTGGTCCGGGAATACTCCTACATTCAGATCGGTAATGTCCAGGCTTTTTGCATCTCCAACAGATTACATTTCCGCTCTTTGGAGTAGGGCCTGATTCGAAAGCAGAATTTTTAACTTTGGCTGGTCGCTTATAGGCAAGGTCTGATTCTTGTAAACCTTGAAGGCTAGTAACTGGTGATTTATATTGTGTAGCTCTCCATTGGGCATCTTCGATAAGACGACCATGTCGAAGTAAGTCTTCTATCGTGCGTATCTCACAGAAAGACAAGTGTGTTACAAAATGTGGCAACAGGTTTCTTCGGATTATGGTCACTTGTTCTTCCTATGAAACATGTCGGGTCAATCTGCTAAATAAAGTTTGCCTACAAGCAACATAGACTACCAATTTTTCCTGGTCCTTGTGTCCTGCTCGTTAACTCTTCCATGATGGTTTGCTCGTACTCCAAGGGTAAAAATGCCTGACGAAGCCCATCCTTTAATCCATCCTAGGATTTAAACAGGTGCTTCCGGGTTCCAACCATAACAAGGCGTCACCCTTGAGAAATTCGGGAGCAAACTGGATGAGATTATTTAGAGGTATTCCTCTGGTCTGAGATTTGTCCTCAATGTCTTCCACAAATGCTGCCAAACAACCTTGACCATTATATGAAACATTTATTCCTCGTCGATTGGAAACAAAATCCCTGGGGAGCAAAATGTATGGTCTTGGTACAGGTCCTGATGCATTTGGCAAAAGAACATCGGTCAGAGCTTCCTGTGTCCCATAGTTGTTGTTCATATTAACAGATCGACGAAACAAAATCTGTGGATCTCTCTTTTGACACACTTCTTCACCAGTCAAAGAATTTTTTATTCAGTTTCAAATTAGGTATTAAATAGCATATATACAAAAGTAAAAGGTGTTACCCGTTAGCAGATTGCGACGGTTTACATTCAGGACGACCAGAATAATTCTTTATATTATTATTATATTCATACAAAATAAGTGTATGTTAAAATGTTTTAAAATCAACTGGTTATTAAATACAAGGTAAACGAATTAATTGAACTGATGTCACCTGGGTGCACAGGACATTGGAGTGTAATATCTTAATGTAAACTGTGAAGGATGGCCCTTGTAGGCAGATTACTTCAGATGGAGTTGGTCACTTGGACACCGTGTCAGTGCTCTACGGCAGTTTGTAGTACAATTTCCAACCAAGGCGACATACCAAACTTAATAACAGATTATTCTAGTAGTTTACATAAACTGTATAAAGCTAACAGAAGGACGGAGAGAATGAATGAGGTAACGAAAGAGCCCTAAAATACAATATCCAGGATTAAATGTATGATTAAAAGAAATTTACAATTATAATGACTTACCCGTAGCTTACGAGGCTCTGTATTTTCAAGTGTTTCTTCACTTAATCCCAACAAAGGATAATCCAACTAAAAACAGGTCTGGAATTTAACTAAATAGACAAGAGCTTAATCTGATCTAAATCGAGACCATAAAAATTCTCTAACAAAGCAGTTGCACCATTACAGAAGAAATCACCAGTGAAAAGACTGAAACGGAATTAAATGTTAAGTTGTAAGAAAACAGAATTTAATTTTTTTGTACACTGATAAGTGGATAGGTGAGATAAAACTGTTCTGAATTTTACATGATTTAAATATTTAAAACTTTCAAAATTTTTTATGAGTGGAAGACATGAACATTGAAAAAGATGGAAAATACCCCCTAAAATCTGGCATGAAATTAGGTATGACAAATATGTCACTGTCAGATTTTCAAAAATGTAAACAACAGAAAAGGTAAGTTTACTTATTCAAAAGGTGTTTGCATGATTTAAAGTGATTTTGTGTTGTTGGCATATATTTTATGAAGTCAAAATTTGAAATTTATTTAAGAAAAAGTTTGGAAATGCACAACCGTAAGTTCATTTAAAATCTTATTATATATATATATATATATATATATATATATATATATATATATATATATATATATATATATATATATATATATATATATAACACTACAAGATGGAAACATTTACATTCCCCCTTTTTAAAAGCAGTTTTTAACCGTGACAAAATGCATCTGATCAACTAACTGTCAGGTCTGCAGAATAGTTCTCACTGACTAACAATACGGTGGAATAATTGACTACGAGCCTGGTAGGCCGCGTCAATGGCCATTACGTCATTATGTTGGCAACTGTTTCTTACTGAATAAATATTTTAAGATTTTAAGATGTATTCATGAACCTTATAGTTTGGAAAAGGTTGCAAGACGTGTAACATGTTACAAGTTAGAACACGCCTAGAGGAAATAATAAAATAATATGTAAATCGTGATGCAACGCATGAAAATGTAGAATTCCAGGTTTTGTTATCAATCGAGGGGAATCCACAGATAAGTACGCGGCAAATTGCATTGTCAGGGTATCAGCAAATCTTCAGTCAACAGGATAATTAAAAAGTACAAATTTCATCCATATCATTTATGTCTGCATCACTCAATTACTGCTGAAGATCAAGTAAATCAAATCAATTTCTGTAATTTTTTTCAAATATGACCGACGAAATTCCAAACTTTTACAATACGGTTCTCTTTAGCGACTAAGCAACCTTTAACAATATTGGCGTAGTAAACAAACAAAATATGCATTATTACGCTCAAGAAAATTCACTCTGGGTAAGTCAAGTGGATTTTCAACATTAATGGTCCTTGAATGTGTGACTTGATAGGCGACAAAGTTATCGGTCGATTCTATTTTTAAGATCAACTTCATGGATAATGCTATTGCAGATTCCGCGAGGATGATTTGCCGAATATAATGGAGGATGTATACCTTGAAACACGCCGAATAATGTATTTTTAGCATGGTGGTGCTCTTCCACATTTTCACCAAGACGTAAAACAATATTTAAACCATTGGTTAGGAAACCGATGGATCGGTCGAGCAGGGAACATTCGATGGCCAGCAAGATCGCCCGACCTAACCCCAATAGACTTTTTCCTCTGGGGAGATGTGAAGCAAAGAGTATATGAAGAATTGGCCACAACTGCGGATGATATGAAAAATCGATACAATCAGCTTTTAGAGGTATTAGCCCCCTCATGTTGAACAGAGTGAAAGAAAACTTTGAACGACTCCGAATGTGCATGCAGGAAAACGGAAACATTTTTTAACATGTCTTATGAGTTTTGATAAATTCCTGAACCTAATGTTTGATTTCTTAATGCTTTCATCTGTTACCATAAAATAAGAGTTCTACTATGCACAAACAAAAAGTTTGAACCTATGTACCTCCTCTCGTATTTAACTTAGCTTGTTAAAAAATTGTACCATAAAAAACCTAATAAAATTCTGCATCCATCAAAATCAAAATATTACTAGTTAATTAATTATTATATAGTTAGTGGGCGAGGCATATCCAAAGCCAACATGGTTGATGAAAATAAGTGACGAAATAAGAGTTTTTTCTGATAACACCTAGGATAACTTTTAGTACAGGCAATAGATAATTTTTTTTTGCATTAAACTACAGGAGTTATTTTTTTATATAGATAGGTTCAGAATTACGTACCGAATGTAAAAACACAAAATCCTTACAAATTAGGAGGGCGGAAGTGCCGCCATTTTGAGAAAAACCGTTTCGGCCTATATCTCCGTAACCGTGTACGTTAGACCAAAAATTATCGTAGATAATTGCATTTTTCATCTTTTTTGTTAAATAATTTTTTTAGTATCACTCACTGTTTACAACTTATACGACTATTAGCATTCATTTATTGACTTTTTTACCTATATCTTTGTTAATAATTGTTCAAAAAATAAAATGCTTATAACTCAACTTTTCAATCGACAAATTTTCTAGAACTTTTACTTAAAACTTTTTTTTCTAAAATTATTATTAGTGCATTTTCTTTAAAAAAAATCACTAATGAGGAGACCCCGACTTTTGAATTTTGAAAAAAAAATTGAAATAGGCGCTAATTATGCCTCCTAGAACACACACACACACACACACACACACACACACACACACACACACACACATATATATATATATATATATATATATATATATATATATATATATATATATATATATATATATATATATATATATATATATATATATATATATATCACACCGATAACTCAAAAACTAATAGGCCGATTTTAATTAACTTTGGTGAATACCTTCCTCTTGTAAGTGGCTTGGATAGGTTCGTTAGCCAGGAAAATCGGCTCCGGTTTTCCCGGAAAATTTTGTGTTTCTTTCGAAAATCTCCGGAAATAACAAAGTAAGGGCAACTAAATTTTGTATACGGTTTTATGTCATTATATGTACATTAACTGCGAAAATTTAGGTCTATAGTTTCAAAAACAAAAAGTTATAGGCACTTAAAGAAAAATAAATTAGGGTTTTTCTCGAACCGTTAAAGTCGCGAATTAAAACGTCAAAATTGGTAACATTTACGCAAGGAACCTGAAACTAATATAAGCTATGGAAAGAAAATTTCTCAAGAAGATTGTTTCACAAAGCCTGAAGTCTTAGCTTCAACCGTCATTGTCCTTAATTTTACTAAAATATTTCCAGAAAAAATTGTCGATTGAAAAGTGCAACATTTAACGCGTTATAAATTTGAAAATATTAATTTTAGAAAAAAAAGTTTTAAGTAAAAGTTCTAGAAAATTTGTCGATTGAAAAGTTAAGTTATAAGCATTTTATTTTTTAAACAATTATTAACAAAGATATAGGTAAAAATGTCAATAAATAAATGCTAATAGTCGTATAAGTTGTAAATTATCTACAATAAAGGTCATAACCATTTTTGGTCTAAAGTGCACGGTTATGGAGATATAGGTCGAAACGGTTTTTCTCAAAATGGCGGCACTTCCGCCCTCCTAATTTGTAAGGATTTTGTGTTTTTACATTCAGTACGTAATTCTGAACCTATCTATCAAAAAAAAATAACTCCTGTAGTTTAGTGCATTATGGACAAGAGTAACGGGCTCCTCTATTGCCTGTACTATTTACGAGTCGATTTAAGTATAGGAGAAGCTTGATAAAATTAATAGAGGAGTAAATAAGCTACCCTATAGCGATATAAAATATGGTGGGTTCCATTTGAAAATTTCGAGATAGTCTTCGACTCCCGTTTTGGGTCATACTGTATATGATTTCCAACTTGAAGAATACTTCTTGGTATGAAAATAAAATTGACCACATGTCGAAAGTATATCGCTATAGAAAATAATTTATTACGCTAGATCTTGGGAGATACCAGGTGATCAATACATGTCGATTCAGAGAAACAAATGGCCATATCTTTAAAAGTACCCTGGATAGAGAGCTGAAGATTCACTCGGGTAATGTATGAAGCGAGGCGAATCCAAATATTCAATAAAATACAGGGAGTTCTTTTAAAAAAAAAGTTTGGTGAAACACTCTGTATATAGCCCTCTGTATAAATGAAATTAATTTTAAAATGTGCACTCGTGGAACACCTATCGCCTAGAGAAAACAGCATTTTAAAATATGACCTCACTGAGGAGCTATCTTCCGTCCCCAGACCGATGGGGCACGCTGTATGTCTTGAAACTTTTTACGACGTTTAAGCGAAAAAAAATAGTGAAATTTTTGTCGCCGATGCCATACTTCCACACGATATGACGACGTGGAAATAAAACAACTAAAATGTCTGGACGCAGCAAGTGCGTTATAGTAGCGAATCTTCATAAGTTTTACAAAAGATAACGTAACTTACCTTAGGCTACGCATACCATTGGACCTGTTTTAACTCGTTTATGTTAAATATAGTCTGGATGATAACCGTCCTTAACTCGCTTAAAAGCATGTAAGGTTTTTCTATAAATTTAATGTCAATTTTTGACAATCTATTACTTAGAAACTCAGAATGAAATGTAATACATCCATCATTTTTAAGTTTATAACTTCTTTTTCTAATTACAGGAAATACATTAAAGGCCCTTTCAAAATTATGTTGAAAGTAATTCAGTAACAATTTGCATTACAATTATTCAACTAAACTGAATGTTAGCATATTGAGTCTGTAGTGGTAATATAGAAGTTAAATTCGGTAAAAATAATTTGACGATATTCAGAAATTTAGCATTTTCAAGAAGAAATAGGCAATTTTCCATGGAAAACTTGATTTTAAAAACTGGCCAACCAACTTAGCCTCCAGAAAGAAGTCTCTATTTAGATGGCGTAGAAGCTTCGCAAACAATGTCGTACGTTTATATATCTTATATATATATATATATATATATATATATATATATATATATATATATATATATATATATATATATATATATATATATATATGTATGTATGTATATATATATATATATATATATATATATATATATATATATATATATATATATATATATATATATATATATATATATATATATATATATATATATATATATATATATATAGAGAGAGAGAGAGAGAGAGATTACCCTCCCCCCTCTCTCAATTTTTTTTGAATTTATTAATATTTGTTAATTGAATTTCGACATTTTATTATTATTTTATTTATTTACATAAGATATTTACGGTTAAATGCAACTCAACAAGTACCACAATTTGTAGCACAAGCAATACATGATCTTACCTTTTATTATTTTCTTTGCAATTGAGTAATTACCTGATATTAATGTTCCGTGATCACCCCGTGTTAGGACCCCAAGCTGTGAGAAGTACCATTACCTAATTTTTTTTATTGCACATTTTCCTGCTGCACTAGGGGTGGAGGATCAGAAAGAAAAAGCAACTCTCGACTTAACATGATTTATTTAGTACTTTAAAAGTTAGCATGAAATTACAAAAGTGTAGCCCTAGCTAAACATCGTGACGTCACGAGGCAATCCGAAAATATCCTACAATGATAAAAAAACGCGTTACCTAAAGGATCCGTAATGAGCACTGATTCCCTGTTTAGTAATAAGACGAGCCGTTACTGACTTGCAACGAAAGTGCATCTCCTGAACTTGAGTGACCCTGTAGCATGGTGGTTTCCATTATTTAGATATACTGAGATTTTTAATTTTAGCTTTCAGATTTAACCTTTAGTTTTCGAGTTTTAGTTTCATTCACATTTTTGTACTGTCATAGAAGGATAACCACAAGCACAGAGCACCCAGAAAGGATAATGCAGCGCAATCTCAATTTGCCAGTCGCTCATCTTCTCGAGCTATCTTTCAATCAACCAGGTCACTCATATGAAATTCACCTTTTCATCTGTCCTGACACCTGAAGTTTCGCGAATGCCCTCAGGGACGTTTTGCCGCTATGCGCGGTCTTCGCGGAATGCCATCGCAAATTTTTAGGTGTCATTCACATTAGTGTCCACTTATTTACAGACTTCTCTCCATGTCCAGCCTTTTTAGTTATATTTATTTTTAGTACACGCTAAATTGCCAGTTGTACTTCACTCCTGCCTCTATGTACGTTTCGCGTTTATCCTTCTTGGATGGGTTGCCAAATACTGGTCTTTCGGGTTGCACAAATTGTGCAATTCATGAAGCACAAATTTCACTTAGGCATGTTTCAAATTTCGTTTATTTATTAAGCAACGGCTGGAAGACATAGTGAGAAGTCACAACAACAACAAAGTATTATAAGCTTAATTCAATCGAGGGAACCAAGCGTACGTTACGGGATTTCTTTTCTATTTGAGTTATGTATATTACTTTCCCCTTCTTGCTAGCAAATAACCCTTTTTATGCCTACTCGATACATGAACAGGGTTGCCTGTGCGACGTCGGAACAGTGACATACCTAGTTCCCTAACTCATAAAAAATACATACTAGGCATGTAGATATTTCGCTAAGCTCAGGTATATGAAGTACACATGCTTGGTTCATGTGACGTCACTGCGGTGACGTATGGGTTTGCTTCGCATCAAAATAACCCGTTGCGAACTAATTAACTTTAATTTAGGACAACATTGAACTAAAATACATGAGTAATTTGACCATAGGCGAGAGACATGAAAATACCTATCCTAAACACACGTTAATTCACTTGAATATCGTGTGACGTCAGTACGGTGACGTATTTGTTTTCCAGCTTATACAGCTAAAGCATTGAAAACTGATTAAATAACCCTCAGCTACAATAACATTAACCTAATAATACATAGACAATTTTACTAAAGCGAGAGACATGAAAATACCTATCCTGAACACACGTCAATTCACTTGAATATCGAGTGACCTCAGTACGGTGACGTATTTGTTTTTCTGCTTATACAGCTAAAGCATTGAAAACTAATTAAGTAACCCTGAGCTACAATAACATTAACCTAATAATACATAGACAATTTTACTAAAGCGGGAGACATAAAAATACATATCCTAAACACCCGTTAATTCACTTGAATATCGTGTGACGTCAGTATGGTGACGTATTTGTTTTCCTGCTTATACAGCTAAAGCATTGAAAACTAATTTAGTAACCCTGAGCTACAATGACATCAACCTAATAATACATAGACAATTTTACTAAAGCGAGAGACATGAAGATACCTATCCTAAACACACGTCAATTCACTAGAATATCGTGTGACGTCAGTACGGTGACGTATTTGTTTTCCTGCTTATAAAGCTAAAGCATTGAAAACTAACTAAGTAGCCCTGAGCTACAATAACATTAACCCAATAATACATAGACAATTTTACTAAAGCGAGAGACAGGGAGTATGTGTTTCTTGCTTAAACATGACTCAGGTGCTGTCACTACGGTGACGTATTTTTTTTCACTTATGAGACTAAACCGTTGCATATTCATTTGCTCCGATTTATTGGAGAGTGAATATAGGCAGATGCCTATCGAGCCACGCTAAGGGAGGTGGCATAGGCTTTCTGAACATGAACGGGGTTGCTTGAAAGCATCCCTATACCTATACTTAGATGCGACAAATGTGATAAATGCCGGGTCGTCCCTACACTCTAGCACCCTCGTCACCTCGCGGAATTGCAATACTAATTCAAAATCTGCAAGGTTTTTTACGTGACCCCCTTCATAATGACCAACAACGCGTTCCTTCGGACTTCAAGTAAAAATAAAAGTAATGTAAAGAAATATACGAAACTCACCCTCTGTCTCGCTGCCGGACATCGTTATCAGGGGGAAATCTGGGGCGGCGTGAATGGCAGAAAAGTCTACATGGGTATTGTGGTGATTCTCCCTATGATGGCAGGGGTCGCTACTGTTTTGTGGCAATTATTGTATAGTGGTAGTACTCAGCCTTCTCGGGTCAAAGGGTTATGCGGGCGTCTACTGGGAGAGGCCAAGCTTCTAACAAGGATGGTGCACTAAGAATCGGCAGGAAGATATGGGGACGGTTCTTAATGCGCGCTGATGTCGTGGTAGTGCACGGCTCCTACGGATCTAATAGGTAACTCAGTGAGGTCTGCTGATATCAGACCTGGTGTTTTCCACCTGGCAGTAAAATAAAGTAAATAAGAGAGCGGGTTCAGCAATACATGCTTACTTGCAAAATTGTGGATTCCACGACACCACGGACCGGATGTGGTCAGACGTAGGAAATGTGGAAATAACTACTTTTCACAAGGGCAATGTGAGGACGACAAATGTTAAGACCTGGCGTTTTTCACCTGGCAGTAAAATGAAGTAAATAAGAGAAAGAGTTCAGTAATAAATGCTTACTTGCAAAATTGTGGATTCCACGACACCACGGTCTTGGTGTGGTCAGACGTAGGAAGTGTGGAAACAACCACTCTTTCACAAGGGCAATGTAGGGGCGACAAATGTTATGACCTGGTGTTTTTCACCTGGCAGTAAAACAAAGTAAATAAGAGAGCGGGTTCAGTAATAAATGCTTACCTGCAAAATTGTGGATTCCACGGCGCCACGGACCTGGTGTGGTCAGACGTAGGAAGTGTAGAAATAACCACTCTTTCACAAGGGCAATGTAGGGGCGACAAATGTTAAGACCTGGTCTTTTTTACCTGGCAGTAAAACAAATAAAATAAGAGAGCGGGTTCAGTAATAAATGCTTACTTGCAAAATTGTGGATTCCACGGCGCCACGGACCTGGTGTGGTCAGACGTAGGAAGTGTGGAAACAACCACTCTTTCACAAGGGCAATGTAGGGGCGACAAATGTTAAGACCTGGTGTTTTGCACCTGGCAGTAAAATAAAATAAATAAGAGAGCGGGTGTAGTAATAAATGCTTACTTGCAAAGTTGTGGATTCTACGCACCACGGACCTGGTGTGGTCAGACGTAGGAAATGTAGAAACAGCCACTCTTTCGCAAGGGCAATGTGGGGGCGACAAATGTTAAGACCTGGTGTTTTTCACCTGGCAGTAAAACAAAGTAAATAAGAGAGCGGGTTCAGTAATAAATGCTTACTTGCAAAATTGTGGATTCTACGCACCACGGATCTGGTGTGATCAGACGTAGAAAATGTAAAAACAACCACTTTTTCACAAGGGCAGTGTAATGGCGACTAGTAAGAGAACGGGGTGGCAATGAGCGCGAATTTGAGACAGATGTAGCGAGGTAGAATAGGGAGAATCTGTCTGTCTATCTACACGAAATACCCTTGCTTTTATATGATGCTGATATCCCTTCTCAATGCTAGAGACGCGAACGCCGGTTAATTGAGGCGAAAGTCCCGCGTCTCAGACGTTGCATATCGCAACGCTGAAAACGACATTAGGTTCATATTGCTGCGTATTCTATATGACTTCGCCTATACCATGTCTTCTTATTAATTCACACTCGCATAAAGTTAGCCCGACAACAATTGCATCATATTTAATGAAATATTCTAACAACTTACAAATTTACACAGAAAATCATTTCATGTCCTACTTACATTAATCACAAATTACAGTATTTCAACATAATCAGAATCAGGAAACTAGAATATCAGGAATAAGTGCATTTTACCTATTAAAATATATGTACAAATATAGTTGCTAGTATTCATTTCATGAGGCATTTCCACCTGTTCCACCATTTAATAAGTTTTGTTTTCATCAACAATATGGGGTGAAAAATAATTAGATTTATATTATTTTCTTTACACGACCGGTTACCATAGAAAAACAATACATATTTTTATAAATTATTTAGTACAGCCACGTTACCTGAAATACTACACATTTCCCTAGCACTACCTATTCTCTTCATCCTTACTTATTTTCGTTTTAAACGACACGTGCACAACTTTTATTTACTCGCACGAATAAGTATTTTAAACTTACTTCAACGATAGTAAATCTAGCTTATCAGCGAGGCGACGCCTCCGTTTCACTTACTTGTACGAAAACAGATTACATTACTTTTTCATTCAATAGCCGAAGCTTAACTTTAATTACTTGTATTACTCAATGCATTAATTTTTATTTAGTAATAGTAAGGCTGACTTTGTCAGCGAAGCAATCGTCAAGTATAACACGGTGTCGTGATGAATCTGGCTTTCCAAATTGTACTTATTAGTGCTCATCAAAGGTTCCATGCTGCACAAATTTGCAGCAAAGTGCTTCATAGCATTTAAAATTATGACAAACCGTTTCGAATTGCTGTAGGCATACTTAAAACAAAGAATACAGCCCACATATTTATTTTTATTTTACAACAAAGATTCAATGTGCTTTCTCTTGCATAAAGGTTTACCTAAGCGACTCATGAACTCTGCTTTACCTTAGCAGTAAATTAATACCAAATATGACTTAAAACAATAGAACTTGTTCTTTAAATCAGCCGTCCCCTGGCTAACCTACGCAATTGACCGGGTTTACATTAGCCAATTGCAACATGAAGTACATATATTACAAGTACGTTATGGTTCCCCAAGTTATTCATGTAATTATTACACAGTCTGTTTATCAAAACATTCTTTCTCGCATACATTGCAGTCAAGATAAACATATCACTTATTTTATCACCCTCGCGACCATCGAGTTCAACCCTCTATCTTCCCCTTAACACAACAACGATAATCTCAAGCATCTAGCCGTGAGAACTGCATCTCATATTAGCTGAGTGGCCATTAAGATATTAATTTACTTATTTAACCTTTTGAAGCGCGACACTAGTGCATGTTCCTTAGGTGATAGGATATTTTTTATCGCTCGATAGACAAAAACCAGACCTTGCAGAACACACCACGCTTCTAACATTTTGTCAGAATAGGTTACCTTATCTGACGTTGGATATTGGTAACAGAAGATACACATACATTGCTATTTCATTAATTTCAAGACAGGTCTGCGAAGTCAACCCCCTAGTCTATGTGAACAATACGGTGAAAATGCCACATAATGTATTTTACAATTTAACCGTATATTGTTTTCTTAGTTTTCTACACCGACACATGTAGACGGGGAATTAATTGTTTTGATAATAAAAATTATAATCTACAGCATGTCCAAGAGCGGGGACATCTCACAGCCTCCTTAAATTTTTTTAACTTGAGAGCACCCTATCGAGAGTTAAAAAATTTGAAATACCAATATAAACCGTAACCGAGGTAGTTGCAAGAGATTCGCTAAACCGAAAGTTTAAAAGAATTGGGGCTCCACTTTCTCGCGTAGCTAGACGAATATTTACCTGGATAATTAGGGAAAAGAGATCAACAAACTCCCTCTACTACAATCAGTTAAAGTTTTTTTAACCTGAAAAAGGTTGGTGCTAATGCAGTGTGACGTTTAATCACACAGTCCTCTGAAATTTCTAGTCAGGACCTCGACGTCATGAACAGAAATTTTTATTTGAGCCATAGATGCACAATAAATATTACTCAGGAGAAAGGTGCCTCCTTCGACTATCACACCCCCAAACAATGTAAATACGTCTAGAGTAAGCTGCTTCGGTGGTCCAGTGTAGAGAATACGTATCTTCGAAAATTCCTTGGTGCCTCCTTGTGTTTGATTCCCTGCAAAAGCAACAATAGGTTTTCAACACGCAGTACAAATGACCATCTACTGCGAAGGTAGAAAGTAGGTTCACCTCTTCCAAGGGGCGTAAAGATGTCGGTCCCGTGTACCATGCGATGTCAGGTGCGCTAAACTCTCCTGCCCTACATAAATAAATAAGAGACTCGACAAACTCTCCATTTTGTGAGGTGCAACTGCTCACTCGAGTCAGTGATGAGCCACAGTCGAAAAACATACCGGTGTTACAGAAATATAGTACAACACAAGTACCAGTGGCTTAAGAAGATAACAGGATAATGGTGGAGTGTAACTGAGTGGTAACACACAATGAAATATCTAACAAATAAACGCTACAATCTGTTCGGACTTTTCAGCTTTTCTCTCCTACATAGGGCACTTAGCAAAACAATTGTACGCCCTTGCTCAAGCTTATCACTACGACTTTGGTCGAAACTTGCTCTGTAAATGTACAAGAAAAAATATAGGTTGGTCAATTCGTTACCTCGGACTCAAGTACGTAGAAACCCGATACTACACATGTAATGAAAAAACTCGACTATTTTCTTGGTTAGGAGACTAGAGACCTTAAGAAGAACAAGCCACATTTCTTTTGCCAACATGCGTATGCGAAACAACGAGTTTCAAACTGGACCCTCTTACACACAAAAACTATTCAGAGAACTGCTTAAGGAAGCTCATACATTTTGCGTATTCAGGCTATCGGCTATTTGGGAAGTGTATAACAGAAAGCGGCATGAAACAAACTAACACTTAAAACTGAAAAACTCTGGACACATGTACACTATACGAGGTCATTCTCTAATGTTACATTTCAGAAGTATTTTCCTTTCCTTAAGTTAAATAAAATTATTGTGATATTTGCAAACAATAGTATGTTTTCCGAAACAACAACAATCAGTTCTACAATCATTATGATACCTTTCTACAAGTGCCGATAACTGTTGTATTGCAGCAGGTTGCTGCCGGAGTGACGTCATCGCGGCCGGACCCTGGCCAGCGATGTTCACTTCCAGTCCCTCGATGTCAGGCCGCGGAGCAATGTAGCTGTGATGACGCTATCCCCTGGTCTGCAGGGCTGCCCTTCGTGTGCAGGCACCCATCGTTGTTCGCAGGATGACCTGGTGCTGTGTCGGGCCACATGCAGTTTACATCGCGAGGGCGATTGATTAATGATAACTAAAACAAAACAGAATACACGGCAGAAGATATACAATAATTATGCATGAGTTGATTACCTTATCCATCCTTCGGTCCCCATGTGCAGCAAACCTGTCACGGGCAACAGTGAGAGTCGCCCAGGCGACTTTGTAGTATCCCAGTAATATGTGCAATAGAAATACAACCCTTTTCATACTTGGTGTAATTAAAGGTAATTAATTTAATATATCCTGGTCGCGGCCACATCAGTGAGATTACCCCCCCCCCCTCTCTCAAATTTTTTTGAATTTATTAATATTTGTTAATTGAATTTCGACATTTTATTATTATTTTATTTATTTACATAAGATATTTACGGTTAAATGCAACTCAACAAGTACCACCATTTGTAGCACAAGCAATACAAGATCTTACCTTTTATTATTTTCTTTGCAATTGAGTAATTACCTGATATTAATGTCCAGTGATCACCCTGTGTTAGGACCCCAAGCTGTGAGAAGTACCATGACCTAATTTTGTTTTATTGCACATTTTCCTGCTGCACTAGGGGTGAAGGATCAGAAAGAAAAAGCAACTCTCGACTTAACATGATTTATTTAGTACTTTAAAAGTTAGCATGACATTAGAAAAGTGTATCCCTAGCTAAACATCGTAACGTCGCGAGGCAATCCGAAAATATCCTACAATTATAAAAAAACGTGGTACCTAAAGGATCCGTAATGAGCGCTGATTCCCTGTTTAGTAATGAGACAAGCAGTTACTGACTTGCAACGAAAGTGCATCTCCTGAGCTTGAGTGACCCTGTAGCATGGTGGTTTCCATTATTTAGATATACTGAGATTTTTAATTTTAGCTTTCAGATTTAACCTTTAGTTTTCGAGTTTTAGTTTCATTCACATTTTTGTACTGTCGTAGAAGGATAACCACAAGCACAGAGCACTTAGAAAGGATAATGCAGCGCAATCTCAATTTGCCAGTCGCTCATCTTCTCGAGCTATCTTTCAATCAACCAGGTCACTCATATGAAATTCACCTTTTCATCTCTCCTGACACCTGTAGTTTCGCGAATGTCCTTCAGGGACGTTTTGCCGCTATGCGCGGTCTTAGCGGGATGCCATCGCAAATTTTTAGGTTTCATTCACATTAGTGTCCACTTATTTACAAACTTCTCTCCATGTCCAGCCTTTTTAGTTATATTTATTTTTAGTACACGCTAAATTGCCAGTTGTACTTCACTTCTGCCTCTATGTACGTTTTGCGTTTATCCTTCTTGGATGGGTTGCCAAATACTGGTCTTTCGGGTTGCACAAATTGTGCAATTCATGAAGCACAAATTTCACTTAGGCATGTTTCAAATTTCGTTTATTTATTAAGCAACGGCTGGAAGACATAGTGAGAAGTCACAACAACAACAAAGTATTATAATCTTAATTTAATCGAGCGAACCAAGCGTACGTTACGGGATTTCTTTTCTATTTGAGTTATGTATATTACTTTCCTCTTCTTGCTGGCAAATAACCCTTTTTTATGCCTACTCGATACATGAACAGGGTTGCCTGTGCGACGTCGGGACAGTGACATACCTAGTTCCCTAACTCATTTCACACAATCAGTTTGACCTATAAAAAATACATACTAGGCATGTAGATATTTCGCTAAGCTCAGGTATATGAAGTACACATGCTTGGTTCATGTGACGTCACTGCGGTGACGTACGGGTTTGCTTCGCATTAAAATAACCCGTTGCGAACTAATTAACTATAATTTAGGACAACATTGAACTAAAATACATGAGTAATTTGACCATAGGCGAGAGACATGAAAATACCTATCCTAAACACACGTTAATTCACTTGAATATCGTGTGACGTCAGTACGGTGACGTATTTGTTTTCCAGCTTATACAGCTAAAACATTGAAAACTGATTAAGTAGCCCTGAGCTACAATAACATTAATCTAATAATACATAGACAATTTTACTAAAGCGAGAGACATGAAAATACCTATCCTGAACACACGTCAATTCACTTGAATATCGTGTTACGTCAGTACAGTGACGTATTTGTTTTCCTGCTTATACAGCTAAAGCATTGAAAACTAATTAAGTAGCCCTGAGCTACAATAACATTAACCTAATAATACATAGACAATTATACTAAAGCGAGATACATGAAGATAAGTATTCTAAACACACGTCAATTCACTAGAATATCGTGTGACGTCAGTACTGTGACGTATTTGTTTTCCTGCTTATAAAGCTAAAGCATTGAAAACTAACTTAGTATCCCTGAGCTACAATAACATTAACCCAATAATACATAGACAATTTTACTAAAGCGAGAGACAGGGAGTATGTGTTTCTTGCTTAAACATGACTCAGGTGCTGTCACTACGGTAACGTATTTTTTTTCACTTATGAGACTAAACCGTTGCATATTCATTTGCTCCGATTTATTGGAGAGTGAATATAAGCAGATGCCTATCGAGTCACGCTAAGGGAGGTGGCATAGGCTTTCTGAAAATGAACGGGGTTGCTTGAAAGCATCCCTATACCTATACTTAGATGCGACAAATGTGATAAATGCCGGGTCGTCCCTACACTCTAGCACCCTCGTCACCTCACGGAATTGCAATACTAATTCAAAATATGCAAGGTTTTTTACGTGACCCCCTTCATAATGACCAACAACGCGTTCTTTCGGACTTCAAGTAAAAATAAAAGTAATGTAAACAAATATACGAAACTCACCCTGTGTTTTGCTGTCGAACATCGTTATCAGTGGGAAATCTGGGCTGAATGACAGAAAAGTCTACGGGGGTATTGTGGTGATTCTCTCTATGATGGCAGGGGTGGCTACGGTTTTGTGGCAATTATTGTATAGTGGTAGTACTCAGCCTGCCCGGGTCAAAGGGTTTTGCGGGCGTCTACTGGGAGAGGCCAAGCTTCTAACAAGGATGGTGCACTAAGAATCGGCAGGAAAACATGGGGGCGGTTCTTAATGCGCGCTAATGTCGTGGTAGTGCACGGCTCCTACGGATCTGATAGTTAACTCAGTGAGGTCTGCTGATATCAGACTTGGTGTTTTCCACCTGGCAGTAAAATAAAGTAAATAAGAGAGCGGGTTCAGCAATAAATGCTTACTTGCAAAATTGTGGATTCCACGACACCACGGAACGGATGTGGTCAGACGTAGGAAATGTGGAAATAACCACTTTTCACAAGGGCAATGTGGGGACGACAAATGTTAAGACCTGGCGTTTTTCACCTGGCAGTAAAATGAAGTAAATAAGAGAGCGGGTTCAGTAATAAATGCTTACTTGCAAAATTGTGGATTCCAAGACACCACGGACCTGGTGTGGTCAGACGTAGGAAGTGTGGAAACAACCACTCTTTCACAAGGGCAATGTAGGGGCGACAAATGTTAAGACCTGGTGTTTTTCACCTGGCAGTAAAACAAAGTAAATAAGAGAGCGGGTTCAGTAATAAATGCTTACTTGAAAAATTGTGGATTCCACGGCGCCACGGACCTGGTGTGGTCAGACGTAGGAAGTGTAGAAACAACCACTCTTTCACAAGGGCATCTCTTTCTCGCATACATTGCAGTCAAGATAAACATATCACTAATTTTATCACCCTCGCGACCATCGAGTTCAACCCTCTATCTTCCCCTTAACACAACAACGATAATCTCAAGCATCTAGCCGTGAGAACTGCATCTCATATAAGCTGAGTGGCCATTAAGATATTAATTTACTTATTTAACCTTTTAAAGCGCGACACTAGTGCATGTTTTTTAGGTGATAGGATATTTTTTATCGCTCGATAGACAAAAACCAGACCTTGCAGAACACACCACGCTTCTAACATTTTGTGAGAATAGGTTACCTTATCTGACGTTGAATATTGGTAACAGAAGGTACACATACATTGCTATTTCATTAATTTCAAGGCAGGCCTGCGAAGTCAACCCCCTAGTCTATGTGAACAATACGGTGAAAGTGCCACAGAATGTATTTTTACAATTTAACCGTATATTGTTTTCTTAGAGTTCCAGCATCGACACATGTAGACGGGAAATTAATTGTTTTGATAATAAAAATTATAATGTACAGCATGTCCAAGAGCGGGGACATCTCAATATATATATATATATATATATATATATATATATATATATATATATATATATATATATATATATATATATATATATATATATATATATATATATATTGAAATATCCTGGTATATTAGCATATGATTTTCTTTCGGACCCGTCAGCAATTAGTCATTTTATTGGCTTTTAATGTTTATTAAATAACTCTCATACGACAAGTGAAATGCCAGATAAGGATTGTATTTTTGTGTTTGTTATGCCCTGTATACAATTAATATTAGGTAACAGTAAAAACGATGTATAAGGAAGGTTTCGATCGGATAGATCTAGAAATTTCAGTATCTCATTTGAGCCGATAAAAACGAACCACGTTAAAAGACTTTCACACGCTGTGCAGGCAAAGGTCAAGATATAGGTCGCACATTGATATCACTTGTCACAAATCATATTCCTTGAAAGGGAATGAAGAGCTCAGTTGAAGCATTCTTAAAAGGTTTGTGTCATTAGAAGATAACTAATTATAAGTGTGTCTAGTTTCATGTATGGGAACGTATTATATTTTAATTAAAAGAGGGTATACTAAAATGTAGTCAGAAAGTTTTTATAAAAGACTAGAGTGACATGCTGCAGATCACGTAGGCACTAATAAAGTCGATAGTTATGTACATAGTCGATATCTTTTCAACGATAGTGACTAGGCCTGGAATTTCGTTGTTCTCACGTTTGGGCGGAGCGACTTGATATAATACCACGTACGATTGGAACATAGGGGAAGATTTTCATCGATATCTCAGAGTTGTCTCTTCTGCAAAGCTGTCTTCGAACTTAATGTTCTTTAAGAGACTTGTGGAACCCTATGGTTACTAGGCACAGCATACTATCGCAATGATCGATTCTGGCAGATTTATGCCGTGTTGAACACTGTGGGTTTCCTATAACCGCGTCTGAAGTCAGCTGGTCATAGTGCAGGAATTCTATAGGTCTTTTCCATAGCGTACTGGCGGAGAAAGCCTATGGTAAACACTAGCGCCATGAATAAAATTCGAGCGAGAGTGTCGAAGTAGGGGACCTCTGCTGGTATTGTTAACGCGAATCGCACTACACCCCCCGCACATAGACGAGACCCAGGAGTCGAGCCGCCGTCCCCGCTTGGAGGCCCTGTCGTAGCCTGTTGGGACGAGATGTAACAGCAAACGGTGAGTGTACCTTTAAAATGACATATGCTATCGGTGTCCCTAAATTGTTTGCCCAATTTGATATATTTAAACGGAAACTTGAACCCTGTAAGTTTATTTGCCTGTATATTATTTAAATAAATTTATTTGTGCATTAAATGTTGCCAAGTTTGTTATGTTTAATCTAAACTTGAAACCTAGCATTTTATTTACTTACATATCATGTATAGAAAGTATTTTTTGCATCTAAATGTTGCCAAATATGCCATATGTAAATTAAGCTTGAAACCTAGCGTTTTAATTGTGAACATATAATGTACAGATATTATTTTTTGTTAACGAAATCGGCGTATTTAGACTAAACCTGACCCGTAATATTGTAGTTATTTGTATATCGTGTAGAGAAATTATTTGTGCATTAAAAGTTGCCAAGTTCGATATATTTAAACTAAAACTTGAGAGCTGGGATTTTGTTGATTTGTATATCACCAAAGCGAAGTTATTCGTGCATTTGAATGTTGCCCAATTTAGTAGATTTAAACTAAACTCGAAATCGGGAATTTTATTAGTTTAAGTATTATGTAGAAAAATTATTTGTGTGTTCAGAGTTGACAAATTTGATATTTTTTAATTAAACTTAAAGCCTGAAATTCTACTTGTTGGTATATTAGTTCATGAAACTAATTGTGTACTCAAAAATATCATCAGACATGAAATCAGGAGTTTTATTTGCTATACGTTTTTAATAAGGTTAGTTGTGCATTTGAATGTTTCCAAATTTAATATGATCAAACTATAACTTGAAATCTGGAATTTTATCTGCTTGTTAGGTAAAGAAATTATCTCTATATCTAAAAACGTTGCCAAATTTAATATATTTAAACTAAACTTGAAACCTAGTATTTTAGCTGGTTGCATATTATATGTAGAAATTATTTGTGCGTTTAAATTGTATAAATTAAACTGAAACCTGAAATCTGGACGGTTATTTGTTTGCTAATCATGTAGAAAAATTATTTGTGGGTTCAGATGTTGCCAAATTTGTATATTCGGACTAAAACTTGAAGTCTGGAATTTTAGTTTGTTTGCATATAGTGTGGAAGAATTACTCGATCATTGAGAAGTTGCCAAATTTAATATATTTAAACTAAACTTGAAACCTAGTATTTTTGTTGGTTGCATATTATATGTAGAAATTATTTGTGCATTCAAATTGTATAAATTGAACTGAAACTTGAAATCTGGACTGTTATTTGTCTGTACAGTATGTAGAAAAATTACTTGTGCGTTCAGATGTTGCCAAATTTAACATATTCAGACTAAAACTTAAAGTCTGGAATTTTGATTTGTTTGCGTACAGCATAGAGGAATTACTCGAGCATTGAGACGTTGCCAAATTTAATATATTTAAACTAAACTTGAAATTTGGAAACTTATTTGTTTACATTATGTCGAGAAATTATTTGTGCCGGTAAATGTCACAAAATCTGATGTATTCAAACTGAAACTTGAAGCCTGCAATTTACTTTGTTTGTATGTCATTCAGATAAATTACTTCCGCATCTGAAGAGTTGCCAAATTTCCTGATAGGTAAACTGAAACTTGAAATCAGAAACGTTACTAGCTAATGCCGTATTTAATGAAATTACTTTGCATTTGAAAACAAATATCTTGTTCACACCTAATGGAATTTAAATTTGAGTCATGAAACCAGAATTCTGTAGCTCTCTATAATATAATTTAAATCTGAACCGTGAAACCAGAATTATGTAGCTCTTTATAATATAATTTAAATCTGAATCGTGAAACCAGAAGTATGTAGCTCTTTATAATATAATTTAAATCTGAATCGTGAAACCAGAATTCTGTAGCTCTTTATAATGTAATTTAAATCTGAATCGTGAAACCAGAAGTATGTAGCTCTTTATAATATAATTTAAATCTGAATCGTGAAACCAGAATCATGTAGCTCTTTATAATATAATTTAAACCTGAATCGTGAAACCAGAATTATGTAGCTCCTTATAATATAATTTAAATCTAAATCGTAAAACCAGAATTGAGTAGCTCCTTAGAATATAATTTGAATCTGAATCGTGAAACCAGAATTCTGTAGCTCTTTATAATATAATTTAAAGCTGAATCGTGAAACCAGAATTATCTAGCTCTTTATAATATAATTTTAATCTGAATTGTGAAACCAGAAGTACGTTGCTCTTGATAATATAATTTAAATCTGAATCGTGAAACCAGAATTATCTAGCTCTGTATAATATAATTTAAATCTGAATCGTGAAACCAGAATTCTGTAGCTCTTTATGATATAATTTAAATCTGAATTATGAAATCAGAAGTATGTATCTTATTATAATGTGAATTAAGTCTGAATCTGGAAACCAGAAGTATGCAGCTCTTTAGAATATAATTTTAAATCTGAAACTTGAAAACGAGAGGTCCGTAGCTCTATATAAGATAATTTGAATCTGAAATTTGAAATCAACAGTATCTAGTCTTACATAATACAATTTTGAACCTGAATCGGGAAACCAGCAATATCTAGCTCTACATGAGGTAATTTTAAACCCGAAACTCACATCTGAAGGTATGTAATTCCATCTCTGTGTAATATTGAAACTGAAACTTGAAGTCAAAAACATGTGGCACACTTTTAATGCACTTTGAAACTAAAACCTGAAGTTAGGCATCTCATTATTTTGTATGTTACCTGATGAAATTGTTTTGTACCTGAAACAGACATCTTGGTTCCCCCTTTTGTATTAAGCTAAAACTTGAAATTGAGAATATGTGGTGTGCACTGGACGGTTCGGAAAATAAAGCAAAGGGATATAGAATAAATGAAGTACTTCCCCCTGTGTTCTGACAAAGTTGTGTAATTATTCTCCTTGTGTCTAGAATGACATTCAGGTGAAGCCTCGTTTCACGAAGTGCCACGATCCGAACATTTAAGACCTCCAGTGAGGCATAGTCTAAGAAGGACTTCGCGATTTATCACAATTTTGCATGACTGAAACGAGAGGGCAACCTGAAGATCAGTAATTAGTTGAAAGGCTTGCCATACACGTCAAAATATTGGGCGAGGTAGTAGTTGGTTTGTTACCGTCTCCGCTTAGTCAGTCAGCGGTGATCTGGCCTGAATTACAACGATACCTTCCCCTTGCGCCTCCTAGAGCCTACAGGTCCAAAACAAAATACTTTTCAAGCGGTATTTGGGTGAACTTTCTACTTCTTGACCTGCCAAACCTCCGAAAATCTAAGACCTCCAGTGAGGCTATAGTCCAAGAAAGGGCTCGCGAAAAATCTTAACTGTGGCACCATGGAAGTTGAAAGGGCAACCCAAATGCGCAATGCGTCATTTCCTAGTGACCAATGGCCACATGAGAGACGTAGAGGGAGGAGTCGGTTAGCCTCAAGTATATGCCCGGGTGTGGTGTCCTGTTCTGCGGTGTTGCTCAATCAGTCCCACGGTAATAAAGCAAAGACAAACCAAAACTGAAATTTGAACGATGAAACCAATAAAATCTAAATAATGAATAATGAAATGAAAATACCAATCTTTAATTCTACACCACTGTGGGAACTGAGAGTGACATCGGGGACCTTGATCCACACCAGGTCATCACCCCTCCAAGCGATCCAAATTTTTTATGCTAGTGCATTCCCCATATGTGTAATATTAGGCCCATCCGTGTGATTTCTCGTAGCAATAGGGCGCCTAGATGTCTGTGCTTTCATGTCCGTTTCACTGTATTGGTCAAATGGGAAACTTTGTTAAATAAATTAAGTGTTTGGGAATTATAGCGTTTCTCTCACAATGTTCCAACCCATAGTCTGAACAAACACAACCTTGTCCTAACCCTAGATTTTCACGCCTTAATCCATCCTGGTAGCCATCCTGGTAGCCCAGAAAATTATTCATTCTTAGTAAGCAAATGTAGAGGCCTTTAAAGTAAGGTAAGTGAATATATTTCAGGTCACCTGTAGTAATTTAATGAAGTCAGGTATTCAATTACATATTGGTCAACAATGCAAGACAGACTAAGATGCATTTTCTTTAAAATAAAACATGTTTAAATTAGGTATTACACAATAACATGCTATGTTGCCATTTTAGTTGTATCGTTGCCTATTTGTTTTGGTGTCTTTTGTTTGTAAAAATTGATTAGCCTTTGGGGATATTACAATATATATATATATATATATATATATATATATATATATATATATATATATATATATATATATATATATATATATATATATATACAAATCTAAAGTTTAAAAGATACCTCAGAGATGGGTTTTAAAAGGCTCTAATTCGCACTCCTTTGAAGAAATGTTGCAATGTTGTAGTTGTGGCAATCAAGTTGGTTTTCTATGTGTCTACATAAGCGTCATACAATAAGCATAAATTGCGTATTTTAACTATGCGCAATTTAATAGTCTAACACGTTCTGAAATAAATTTGGATGCAAAATTTTTAAAGGTCCAAATACGACAAAAAAAAAATTAAAAAGTTCCCCGTTATAAATATAGATAAATAAAGTGTATATTCTATCAAAAACTAGAAAACAACCTGGTTTAAAACTGATGCCGTCGATATATCAACTCCATGTATAATTCTGTGTCATGAGAAGCACACCAGCAGCAAATATTGAGCATTTATTTAGAATCATCGCATTTAGAAACTTTTGTAAGTGTCAAAACAGGTTGTTGTTGTTGTTGTTGTTGTAATTTGGTTTGGCCTCGGACCGTTAGGTCCATTAGCCACAGACTTTTTTTAAATTTATGTCTAGTGGTGTTTATGAGATCTATAAACAATAAATTTGCATCAAGTTATATCGCCAGCCAATTTTATTATCTTACACTATTTTTATACCTAATTAACTAATTTGTAATAATAAATTTACTTTGTATACTTTTTTTTTTTTTATATAATAATAAATTCAGTTTCTATACTTTTTTTGTCAAAACAGGTAAACGGTGCAGTAAAAACCAAGAAGTAAAACTTTATACCTCATTCGCTTAACTGGTGGACGTGGACTACGTAGACGATATTTTCTTGGTGGCCTAGATCTGGGATCACATGGTAACGAGTCTCCAACCTCTCACAAGCGAAGCCGTGTTACCTTGAAACCACAATTAAGGATTATTTTGCCAATCAGTTTTTATTTAGATAAGTATGTGATGCTGGATTGCGTTCTTGCACAACGTAGTCACAAAGGAATGGGAGACGGGTGCGAAACGTTACTGGAAACGTTACTGCGTATTTGGCACGCAGAGAAATGTTAATTTTAAAGGCAGATGTCAAACATATTTCTTTTTTGCGGTGCGTAGAGACGGAAGGTCACAGGAGAGATAGGCAAGTAAAATTTTAGAAATATTTACCAATTGATGCACCCGTAGCATTTAGAGTATATAATCTAGATATGTGAGAACGTAAAAATCACTTTCCAACGAAACAACCAATTATATGTAGACTATGGAAGTGAATAGGATAATTGATGAAAAGTCCCACCAATTACATCACAAGAATTGCCCCAGGATGTAATTATCAAGGTTGCCAGAAAAGAGGCCATATACCTAGAGCAGAATAGATCTTAACGAAATTTAAGAAGATAGCCGCCAAAATTGTATTCGATAGCGAAACTTTGCTAATAATACCGCACGCAGAAGTCTCAGATTTGTGCGAGGGAAGCTTACACTCACATCCAGATAAAGGACATTACCCATCCCATAACTTATCAGAAGCCGGCCTTTCAACATTCGAGTAAAAACTGACTGAATACGGGACTCGAACCAGGGAGTCCGATTTATAGAGGCTACTCACCTCGCGAATTGAGTCTGTTTAAGTTAATGCCTTATACCTTTCCGGAAAGTGACAAAATCCTCCACAACCCGCTTCAGATGCAGATGCATTTTAAAAGTATTACAATAGAAAAACATAAGTCAAAATATGGAGCATTTTAAAGATCATATTTTTTTATACAAAAACCTCTGTAGCTTTTTGATATAAAAGGAGAAAATATTTTATTTTGGTGCCTTTGTTTCCTCTAACTTATATTAATTGCATGCAGTGTACTGCTTCTTCTGAAACAGAAAGAGAAAAATGGTGGATAAAAAAAGGAATGCGTAAGATATAAATATGTCTCTAGGCAAAATGTGTTGTGTCCCAATAACAGCATTAACATGGCTCTAAAGACGACTTATTTTAACCACCGTTAAATAATAAAAAATTAAATCATCAAAAAACTGATATAAATAGAGTTAATGTGAATAACCGCTGAAGCAGTAATGTTGTTTTCAAAACAAAATATTGTTTACTCAGGACACTACATACATAATTAAATAGGAACTGTGAGGTTAATATTTGCGCATATTTTCATTGAAGTGCAACTAACTAACTTACTATATCTGGTTTACAACGGATCGTGTGTACTATTAAAGGCGTTAAAAATTATTTGAACTTTGCGTAGTGTCAAACAGGGCTACCATTAATCATCTTGAAGAGTCAGAGGTCATACAAGATTTGGGTATTTTATTTAACGTTTGGTGAGCTCTCGACTATTATCAAAAAGTAAGAGAAGAGGCTTGAAGTGCAATTATCCCCTGAAGCTAACTAAAACAGAGTAACAGTTATTTTCTAATTCCCCGTTGAAATGGCTCTAAAAGTCTTTGTAATTCTGATTTTGATAAGTTGTTTTCTCGTGAGCGTCAGTGCAAAGAGAATGGTACTGGATGCTAACGACTATTACCAGGTAAACAATTTAGGCGAAATTGAGGATCCAGTGCAAATGGATATCATTCTAGTGTCAGAAAAAGAAGTCAAGAGAAATTCTGTTCAATATACTGACTTTTTAAAAGATCTAAAATTTTTAAACGGGCAAATGTTCGCTGTAGAGTCAACAAGTGAAAACAGGAGTTTTAGAGATAAAAAGAAAAATTGTGTGGGACTAGTAACACTAATGGCATTGTGTATTTAAAAACTTAAAACAAAAGGTACCTTATTTTGTGTGTCGGGGTGGCTTTATTACTCTCGCATTGAAGCGTACCTACCTTTTGTTCTAATTGATAAGTATTATTTATATTTATTTTTAGTTATAAACAGACCTAGTCTCTACTACATTTTATTTTTCTTATTAAGTATGTTCTTAGAAGACTCCTACACTTTTCTTCGTGTTAAAGCAATAACGTAGATTTTGTAGGTAATTAGTATACGATCATGTTATTACAGTATATTCCTAGATATATAAATTGTATGTATTGTAACTATACAACATCTGTAACTTTTCGTACAAAAACTAAGATTTTCATTTGGATAAAAAAATGTATATTAAACAAATAAAACTGAAATTTGTTGGAATATATTATAAAAACTTAATATATGCCAACTAATTTAAGTTTTAAAAACTCACGTAACATCTGTTTCCTTGATTTTGAGCATATATATAATTACGATAAAACGCTGTATACATAAAATCAATTGGACCCCATACTTTATTACTCAATGCAACGATGTATTAAAGAAACTTCAGGACTACAAATATAACCTTTTAAAAATAATATATTACTTGCAGCAGCTCTATTTGTTTTAACGATTTTTTTTTGCCCTACAGTCGTTGAGTCATTTTTGTATCAATCTGCGTGCTAAATAAATTTTAGTAATTAAAGTAATTATTAAATGTCTGGACCCAACAAGTGCTTTATAATAGCAAATTTTTATAAAGTTATGGCTCTTTTAGAAAGCATAAACGCAAGAAAAGGTGAATAAGTGTATTGCAGGAATGCCTGTTCTGGCAAATAATATAGGAGTGGCATAACCTACAGTAGAGTCGAGCCTACGTGGAATACTTACTGCCAGGGGTATTAGGTTTTCAGGAAGTTTATAAAATTGGCTAGGTAAAAAACTATAATGATGTATTGCTATCAAATTTAAAATAGTTGATTAAGTAAACTTTATTGATTAACAATATAAAACAATATATATATATATATATATATATATATATATATATATATATATATATATATATATATATATATATATATATATATATATATGTTATTTTATAAAATAATTGCCAAAATAAATACGTATAGCTACATACCCAATAGCTTTTTGTACGCATTATCAATGTACCTACTGTTTACCATAATATGTACGCATAAATTTTCCGCGAATATTTGAATTAAATTCATTGACGACACCCTTACTATATTTACTTCAGAGTAATTTGACTTTTAATGAATGTTCTTTTTTAAAGGCGTACGGTACCTTTTGTTAGGCTCAGTTTTTTTTACTGGATAGGTATATAATAAATGTTACCTGATAAAAGCTTTCAGAATAGACTGGTTTAACCCTTTCACTCTCACTACATCTTTGATTTCATCTAAACGGAGTCCTCCAATTTCGTTTGTTTGTTTAAAAAAAAAACTTAACCCTGCCTCCGGAAATAACTCTTGACTATCGTTATGAACCAAAGAAAAAAATGAGGAAGAACAACCCAGATTTGCACTTAAAATAGTTCTCTAACTGTCAGTTTTACATTTTTTGTAACATTTTTCAAAATTTGACAATCACCGATTACAAGTAACTTAACCAGGGCTGTATATTTACTGTATACATATACATACTATTTTTATTTACTTTAACGTCGGCCTATTTCCACGACTATGGCCAGTCACCTACGCCATGAAGCAGTTTCACCTCACTATCCTGGAAGTTTTTCCGAACGTCGGCCTTTCTGTAAGGAGGTTAGCGATCTTTAACCTAACATCGCATGGACACGTGACCGACGGCGTTGCGCTCCCTCCGAAGAGCGGAGCGTGCAGACATTCAACTTACTCAAATACAATGCCAGAACCTCGGTTGGTATTAATTTATTACAGTTTGTACTGAAAAAGTTAAACGGAAACCCTGGGTATTGCACCCAGTACCCTTCGGTTCAGAGGCACATGTTCTTACCACTGGACCACCGAAGCTCCATATATACATACATACATACATACTAGCTTTAATTCGTCTATTAAAATATTTAACTTCGTCACTTTTTAGTGCAAGACTTACCTTCTTGATTTAGTTTTTGACCTCTTAGTCTGAATTGACTTTTCTTTGGTTTATCATACAAAAAACTCCCTCTTCTGGCTTCCTGGAAAGATATAATCTTTTCAATGTTCATCAGTCACTTTTACGCTTAGAATTGGTGGGTAGTAACACACTATTTAGGTAATTTGCCTACCAAATTTCACTTAAACGGTTTTCATATTGTAAGATATAATATTTTTCCGAAAAAAATTGATTTTTTTTCTGGAATAACTCAGTAAGACGGGAAAGAAAGTTGTCAAATTTTTAAAGTCGCTTAGCTACTTTCAGTTATTATACCGATATATATATATATATATATATATATATATATATATATATATATATATATATATATATATATATATGTGTATATATGTTTTGTCCTATTAAAAGTTATGTAAGGAGGTTAGCGATCTTTAGCGTGGCTAACATCGCATTGGACACGGGACTGACGGCTTTACGCTCCCTCCGAAGAGCGGAACGTGCAGACATTCAGACATTTAAGTTACTCAAATACAATGTCAAGCCTAGGTTAATATTAATTTATTATAGTTTGAACTGAACAAGTTAAATGGAAACCCTGGGAATCGAACCCAGTACCCTTCGGTTCAGAGGCACACGTTCTTACCCCTGAACCACCGAGGCTCTATATATACATACATACTAGCTTTGATTCGTGTATTACAATATTTAACTTTCTGACTTTTTAGTGCAAGACTTACCTTCTTGTTTTAATTTTTGACCACTTAGTCTGAAAAGACTTTTCTTTGGTTTATCATAAAAAACTCCTTCATCTGGCTTCCTGGAAAGATATGATCTTTAAATGTTCATCACTCAATTTCACGCTTAAAATTGGTGGGTAGTACACACACTAATTAGGTAATTTGCCTGCCAAATTTAACTTAAACGGTTTTCATATTGTGAGATATAAAAATTTTCCGAAAAATATTGAGTTTTTCCTGAAATAACGCAATAACAAGGGAAAGAAAGTTGTCAAACTTTTAAAGTCGCTTAGCTACTTTCAGTTATTATACCGTTATATATATATATATATATATATATATATATATATATATATATATATATATATATATATATATATATATATAATAACTGAAAGTAGCTAAGCGACTTTAAAAGTTTGACAACTTTCTTTCCCTTGTTATTGCGTTATATATATATATATATATATATATATATATATATATATATATATATATATATATATAATTCTGTTAAGCCCGCTTCCGATTCTTCGGATGAAGCCACTACCACCTAGCCTTGTATTTGGTGTGGTTTAGGATAGTATGAATCTTGAATATTTAGTTAAGCAGTTTTTCGTCAGTATCGCTTTAGTGGTTTTGTGCCGTATATAATTTCTTTATACTGTGTGCAATCATGAAGCATTAGATGTGACAACGCTGTTTATTGCGATGTGACAACACTGTTTATTGCGAATTGGGCTATTTTAAAATTTTTATCATTAACTAGCGATTCAATCAGTTGTGAAGTGCTGCTAAATAAAAATGTCAGAACTTGCAAAACAAATACTTGCTTTTTGCAGGAAAGGCGATATAAACGGTATGTGTTACATATTTTCATTTAAATTCATTTGTTTTAGAACATAGACTAAGGAGAGTTGAAAGTCAGGTTATATTATTTTTAACAAAATTTCTCCCCCGCCATTATCTAAATATCAACATTTACTCCTTCCAAAAAATGAAATCAGTCTCTAGGGGTAGTTGACACATAAGCCCAAGCAAAGACTGATTTTTTTATTTTCTAGTGCTATTCGTTCAGATATCTCCGGATTTGTCCTAGAAACCCACACATGTTTTGTGTCAGGGGAAAACTCGATTAATTATTGAGTGACAAGCAATAAATTAAAACACATCTTAGTTAAAAATTAACAATGCCACCTAACCCAACTAGATGACATTTAACAACATAGTCTGTTCTTAACGACTGACTGGCATATCAACGCCCAGCCTAAACCCCTAACCCTAGGATCATGAAATTTGGACGTGGTATTTGCCTTATGGGGTAAGCACTGAATTAGAAAGGATTTCTCAATATTTCGTCTCTAATGAGTTGAAATTACCGACGAAATATTAAAATAATTTTGATCTCGAAACGTATTTGATATTTTCAAAAACAGTGAAACACCTCAATTTTATTTTATTTCTCTGTATAGAATACCATTTTTTTCTAATCGAGAGATTTATGCAAGGGGATGAACACCATTCCGTACTTTTAAAATCTCATTAGATTTTTCTGAATTTTCGCAATCACGTTGATTTTAGGGCATAAAGTTTGTACGAAACGGGATCTTTCAACATTTTTATTTCAAGCCGTTAAAATTATACTCTAAATATTAAAATATTTTTTATCTCAAAAAGTATCTATTGGATATTTGGAAAACGGCGAAACACGTCAATCCTATTTTAATTTCTTATATCAACATAGTAAATTAAAATAAAAGAAAAAAATATGGTATTCTAATAGATAGATAGATAGATAAATTTATTTGTCATGAGCTGATACAATGTTAATAGACACGTCAATAAAATTATAAAACATAAGAATCAATAAGTAAAATAATGTACAAAATATTCACATAAACACAAACAGTCACACACTATATCACCACGAAATAACAAATAAGACATCAAAAAGACTAAATATATGCGACATCACAACAACTATGATGACCTTAAGTGATTTTCGAACTCATCGACAGAATAAAAACACTGCGAATACATATACTGCTTAAGCTCTCTCTCGAATTGCGCCACGGTACGACAATCCCTAATATGATTAGGCAGCAGATTAAAATAATAAGAACCCGCATACAACGGCGACTTTTTATAGAATGAATTGTTAGGTTTATTCAGATATATATTATCTCTAAAGCGAATGTTATAGCTATGTAAATTGTAATTGTGTGGCAAATTATTTCTCTTCTTAAATACATAACACATTAGCTTCAGTAAATAAACCCCAACAACTGTCAGAATTTTATTACTTTTGAAAACCTCCCTACAAGATTCCCGAAACTCAAGGTTAAAAATCAGGCGCATAATGCGTTTTTGATGTAGGAGAACCCTAGCTGCATCCGTCGCCTGACCCCACGACACTATGTTATAATTTATAAATGAGTGGCCAAGAGCGTAGTACGCAGTCAACAGGCCATCTAAATTAAGGTAGGACTTTAAAGTCTTTAGAATGTAAAAACATATGTTCAGCCTTGAGCAAACTGCACCAACATTAGTGGACCAGGAGAAAACTCTGTCAATTACTGTTCCCAGAAATGATGTGGAACAGAAGTTAAAGAGCTGCCATTGTAGTTAACACTGATGTCAACTCGCGGACTTAACTTAGTTTGGAAATGCAGCAATTGCGTCTTGTCATAGTTAATAATCATATTGTTTTTTGTAAACCAGCTGCTGAATTCATTTAAAACGTTAATAATTTTTTCATAGAGAGATGGAAGATTTGAGGCTGAGACTAAAATTGACGTATCATCAGCGTACATGAATACCAATCCATTTGATATATGTTTTGGCAAGTCGTTAACATAAAGCAGGAACAGCAGCGGACCTAAAATGCTTCCTTGTGGGGCGCCAGTGTTTATGACTTTTGAGTCTGATAAGGCATCGCCCATCCTAACAACAAGTTTTCTGTTAGACAGAAATGACCGAATCCAGTTGTTCAAATTCCCTCTAATTCCCATATAATGAAGTTTGTCACAAACAAAGCCAGAATTTATCGTGTCGAACGCACGGGACAGATCAAAAAATAACCCCACCGTGTATTCCTTCAAATCCATCCTTTCTAGTGTCGCCTGCACAAAATCAGTCACCGCTGATTCCGCGGAGAGCCCCTTACGGAAACCGTACTGTCGGTTCGAGATTAAGTTGTTTCCGTCCAAGTATTCTTGCATTCTTTTCAAAACTATTTTTTCGAATATTTTGGAGAAAATACTTAGCAACGCAATAGGCCTATAATTCTCGATGTTGTTTTTATCTCCCCCTTTATGCAGAGATATGATAGCAGCAATTTTCAATCGTGTGGGAAATTCACCCCGAAGCAACGACAGGTTAATCACTTTAGTTAGAGGCATCAGTAATTCATCACACAACTTAAAAATAAACGATGGAATGCCATCCAGCCCAGCCGATTTTGTATTTTTTAAGCCCAGAATAATATTTCTAACTTCATCCTCAGTAACTGGACGTGCAAACATTGATGACTGGGGACAATTAACCGACACAGTACAACGATCCGAAAGGCCATTTTGGAAATGACTGTTTAACTTAGAAGCAACGGCAGTAGAAAAATAATCTGCAAACATATTAGCCACAACCGTGGGGTCATTTATTTCAACACCATCATGGGTGAGGGAAACTTCAGATAACTTAGGTTTTATATTTCTTACTAAATTTACTAAATTCCACAGCACTTTAGGCTTATTATCCGAATTAGACACCAATTGTGAAAAATAGTTTCGCTTTTCATCATTTATTAATTTGTTCAGTCTTATACTACTGATCTTATAGTAATCCCTGAGCTCTTCGCTGCTATATTTTTTACGTAATATATTAAGATCTTTAAGGTTCGCAGTTTGAAGTCTGACATTGACGCTTGGACGATATCGCAGGCCCGTGTTACTCCTAGTTTTTACCTTTTTAACGGGAAAGGCTGCATCAAACGCAAATTTAAAATGTTCCCAGAATACCTGAAATACGTCATCCACCGAAGTGTGTTCGCAGAAACCATCGTCATCAAAAATATTTATATTAGTAAGTAGCCTTTTGAACTGTTTAATTGCAAGCTGTGAGAATGATCTTTTAAACTGAAACACATTACTGTGTCCATTAGTTATATTAACAAGAGGCAGCCAGTCAAAACTAACAGCATTATGATCCGAGAAGCCAGGACTAACATTCCTGCAATCTACACAATTCTGAACATTCGTCAAAATATAATCAATACATGAACCACCTACCTTTGTGATCCTTGTCGCAGAGTCCACGACTGAATGCAGGTTGTACGACTCGAAAATATCATTTAATAAACTGAGACGCGGGGAGCTTTACAATGCGTCAACATTTAAGTCCGCTGCAATAATTATCGAGGAATACTTCAAGCAAATCTTATTTAACAATTCAGAAAACTTCAAAAGAAATGAATCAAAATCTCCAACAGGTGATCGATAAATTGACACAATACACGTATTCCCGTCAAACTGAACAGCACAGCATTCGAAAGAGAGCTCAACTGACATTTTTTTGATAAAGCTAAGTTCACTACAATCTACACTAATGTTTCTCTTAGCAAACAAAGCACAGCCACCATGCGAATGAATGGTTCTGGAAAAATGTGACACCAGTTTATAGTCAGGAAAATAGACTGTCTCCAATTGCTCCGAATACATCCAGTGTTCATTTACTGACAAAAACGATGGATCCTTTTCAGAGAGGAAGTTTTCCATAACGTTTATCTTATTGCTCAAAGACTGAACATTTAAGTGCAGAAGTCTTAAGCTTGTCTGTTGTACGGCATTATTGATGGAACAGTTGTCATTCAATTCAGTCTCACTACTATTCGGAAGTGTTCTCATAACTGCGACGAAAAAATTTAATTAAAATTAAAATTAAAAAATTTAATTCAAAATACAATTTTTTTCTTTAATTGAGATGTTTGTACAAGGGGTGAAAACTACCCCGTAATTTTAAAATATCGATGGATTTTTCTGAACTTTGGCACATAGATTGATTCTAGGGTATACCGTTTCTACCAGAAGGGGTATTGCAAAATTCTCATCCAAGGGGTTGAAATTACCTCCTCAATATTAAAATATACACATCAATTTTACTTTATTTTTCACTATAGAATGCCATTTTTTCTTTAATTGAGAGATTTGTGCAAGGGGGTGAAAACTACGCTACACTTTTAAAATATATTTGGATTTTTTTATATTTTGGCACACAGATTGATTTTAGGGTAAAAACCATAAGTGGTAAAATAACCTCCTAAAAATTAAAAAAAAATATCTCAAAAACTATTTGATACTTATTTTTTAAAACGGTAAAAAAAATCTATTTTATTTTATTTTCTGCGTATAAAACATTTTTTTTTAATTGAGAGGTTTGTGAAAGGGGGGTGAAAACTACCCCGTATTACTAAAATGTCAATGGATATTTTTACACACACATTTTGACACAACCAAATTTATTTTAGGGTATAGAGTTTTTACCAGTAGGGATATTTTAAAATTCTAATTCCAAGCGGTGAAAATAACCCTCTTAAAATCAAAAAACACCTTAAAAAGTATTTTATATTACAAAAAACGGTGATAAACGACTGTCTTTTTTTACTACAACCTAGAAATGTAACCGATTCATGAATATTTAATATATTTTATGAATGTTTAAAACTAAAACCTCTGTTTTTATATTTTCTTAGTTTAATGATTTAGCCATGCTTACATGATATACGTAGGTACATTTTGGTTTCCAAAATAAGACCTTGGGCAAATGGAGAATTGGCAGGCGTCATGATTCTTGGACTATAGCCTGTCTGCCAGGTCTTAAGTGTTCGGATTTTGGCACTTCGTGAACCGAAGCTTCAGCTGAATGTCATTTTAGATGCAAAGTTACAAGAGAATCATTACGTAAATCTGTCAGAATACAAGGGGGGAAATTCCCTTTTGCTTTAAATTCCTTTTTTTGGATTTTTTTACATTTTCAAACAATCAAGTCTATGAAATATGACGCATTGTTTCTACTATATAGGTTATACTGGTAACTAAATTTGATGCTTACTTCCTTAAAAAGTAACACATATTTCCCACTAAGCATGGTAACTTACAAATGCTTACCGCAACGTTAGATAATTTACCATTAGGAAAGTTAAGTTTGCAACATTTCTAAATGATGCAGCCAAAAACCAATGCAAACTTACAAATGAAACTTTAACATAACTTTCAAATGTAATATCTCTTTTGCAAGCTTGTTTTTCTGCATTTTTAAGCTCACGTAAAGTTACAATTGTAATGTCTTTGAAAGTTTGTTTTAATTTGTAAACATTTATTTGAATTCCCATCGTTTTCGTGTTCGTGTATGTTCGATCGTATGTCATCGTCGTCCAATAGCAACATAGCAACACCAACTCCAACAGCGAACTGACTCGTGACAAAGCGCCCGGCAATAATGAATAATGGTGGATTGTTGTTTATATTTATGATATGCTGTTATTTGATCTATGTCTATTTATTTTTCTGGCAGTTTTAAAGATTGAACAATCTTATTGTAGCTTGAATTGTTATATTTTTGGTGTAATTAAGTAATTCGTTGTCTGGAGTCCGGATAATGAAACATGGAGTATATCGCCAAACATGTTAGGTAAGAATCCCTAAAACAGCTATATACTAAGTAAATACATGTGTGAATTCAATAAAATTAGTCACTTTTCTGTGGCAGAATTAAATTTTGGTATGTCGCTATTGGTGAATTATTCTCAAATGGCTGTTCCTATTTATATTTTTGTTTGTTTTTATTAAATCTACTCAACGAAAAAGAAAACCTAATTACTAAATACGAATTTTGTTATGTCCTTAGAAGCAGCCTAGAGACATCTTACCTGGTCAAACCAATCCATTTTAAAACGTTAAACATGATTGGCCTATGGAAGCACGAGGCTTATCCAGAGCAATTGACATCATAAGAACAGTAGAACAGTACAATACCCACCAAGCTGCCAGGATTTCTTATTTTGTACATTGTCGCAATATCATATCGTATGGAACATTCATATGGGTTAACTCGTCAGCAGCGGAACATGTGTTTATCATGCAAAAAAGAGCAATAGGAACATTGTGTGTGTAGGTCCAAGAAAAAGCTGCCCTGATGTATTCGAGGCCAGTGGGATACTTAGGTACCTTTACAGCCATATTCTTCTTCAGCATATGTATTCAAAATATCCAGTGAATGGTGAAGCTCGCAACATCAATACCAGGTGCAGGCATGAATTAAAAATACAGTTGCACAAAAAGGAGAAAACAAAGCAGATGTTTGATTACTTGGGAATCAAATTCCTCAGTTTTCTACCTAATGTTATTAAGATGCTACCACTAACAAGATTAACGTAGGGACTAGTGGATGTTATAAAACAAAAAACCAAGGTAAAGGAATTTATTGGTGCCCTAAACTAATGTGTATAGTGTTACATACTATGTGTATTCATTCTTTGTAATGTGTGTGTGAGAACCTCGGTGGTTCAGGAGTAAGAACGTGTGCCCCTGAACCGAAGGGTACTGGGTTCGATCCCAGGATACTCCTTTCACTTTTCAGTACAAACTGTACTATTAACATCAACCGAGGTTCTGGCATTGTATTTGAGCAAGTTGAATGTCTGCACGTTCCACCCTTCGGAGGTGGCGTAAAGCCGTTGGTCCCGTGTCCATGCGATGTTGGGCACGTTAAAGATCCCTGCCCTCCTTACAGAAAGGCAGGGGTTCGGCAAAATTCCTAAGATAGTGAGGTGAAACTGCTACCTGGCGTCGGTGATCGGCTATAGTCGCGGAAATAGGCCGAAGTTAAAGAAACAAAAACACACATAATGTGTGTGTGGCTGTGTGTGTGTGTGGGTTAGGCAAAAGCTTTGGAATGCTTTTTGAAAGTTCCACTAGCCACAGACCTTTTTTTATATATACGTAATTCATTGTAGTCATAATTTTGCTTTATTTTAACTCAATGTTTCTAAAGGTACACAGACATTGACAGTACTATACTTACTCGATAGGGATAGTTAAGACATGCGTGAACACTTTCACAGACTGTCACCATATTTAGGCTATTTTCGCATTGAAGTTGTATTCGTGTTTCCCTGCGCTTGATTTATCCATTGCATATTCTTACGTTTGCTTAATGAAACTTTATCTAAAATCAAAATGAATGGACCATTTTAGATATTTCTTTTATCACAATAGTATTTGATATGTTGACTTGATTTTATGTCACATATGTTACCATATACTTTAGAAGCTAAAAAAAATTGCCGCTCAAAATAAGTAATTCTGCAGAAGACTTCGTTTTTGTTATTGGTGTTTCACACGTTTTCCTAGACGACTAAGAGTTATTTAGCAAAACAATATCAAAAACAATTAATTGGTATTCATTTAGAAAAAAGAATTTTTGAAATCGGTCAATTAATAACGATAGCACAAGTTCAAGTTATCTATTTTGTCGTCAAGTTTTGCCTAGAACTGCATTTTAGCCTTAACATGGGCACTCTCGCTATATGTCTTAACTATCTCTATCTAGTGAATATAGTCGGTACTTATAAAGGCAGTGACTTACCATGTACATTTGATGGTCAATAAAATCTATATATCTATCAGCAGAAATGAATAATATGTTGTAAGTCTCATTTTTTATGTAATAAAGATTCTATTCTAATTAACATTGTCTTAAGTTATTTTTTACAGTTTCACAAGAAATATATATTATGTATAAATACATCTATACATATATTCAGTATTGGTTTGTAACTTGACATAAATTCACTTAATCAAATACAGTTTCCTTTTTTCAATAATGCTTGGACACATTGATTAGTATTTCAAGTTGCAGTCTTTTAAAAAATCTATACGGTATGTACCATATTTGAAAAATAACTTCATCAATAATTTCTTTAAATCAACTATACGTTTTTGTTGACTATTTTTAAAGTTCTTACATGTGAAGTTGTAGAAAACCAGCAGATTTAAAATTTTTATTCATTGATTAACTACACAATTTTTTTTGTGCTTTCAACTCAAGATTTATAATAAAAATTTGAAATTTAGTGGCTTTGTATCACTTGATGTGTACTTTAAAAATAGTCAACAAAAAGCTAAGGTTGTCATTTACTAAATTTATCAATGACATTTGACACAAATTGTATAATACATTTTTGAATAGATTGTAACTGAGAATATTATCTGACTCCGAGCATTTTTGAAAAAAAGCTAAAGTAGATTAATTGGAATTAGTCCAAGTTACAAACTTGCTCTGTATGTATAATATATACAATTGCAGATAAGTTGCAAATGTAAGTTTACATTTTACAACTTTGCTAGGTCCTTTTAAAATTGAAGCTTGCTGTAAGGTAACATTTGTAAGTATAAAGAAGGTTTGTAACAGCTCACTACAGTAAACTTGCAGTAACGTTACAAAAGAAACACTTACATATGTAAAGTCACTGGGGGAAGATTTGCCATTTGCAACAAACTTGCAGGAGGCTTTCTGTAAGTAATCTATCAAACTTACACTTGCTTTGGAAAATATTATGCAATGTTAATGCAGTATTACCTTGCTCAGTGGGTTGCTATTAAAAATATTTTTATGAAAATTCACTGCCATAACGCACTTGCTGCGACCTGACTTTTTTTTTAGTTTCACAAGTATTATGTTGAATTAAAAATGTAGATTACATTCATTTTAAAACTTGTTTTCTCAGATTATAGTCAGGAAAATATATATGATTTTGCAATGTTACATTGGCTTTGAACTGGTTCGTTTAGCGACGGATTAGGAGAGAATAGTATTAAAAAATATTTCCTAATCCTAATGTTTGTTTCTTTAGCAAAGAATACGATTTTTGTAGTATATTATATTTGTATGTGTGTTTCGGTTTACTGGCTGTGGCTTTGATCAGCCATTAGCACATTATGACTCTCCTCTGCTACCCTATCCTAAAGTCGTTAGATCACCTTTACACTTTTCTTTTTGTATATGAATATACATACTTAAATTTATTCTATGCTACTTCTAAATACAAGTATTCATCCTTGATTATATAGTTTTTTTTTAATCTGTTGAATTCTTTTATTTCTATTAGGACTTTTTTTATTTCTCTTTTTTTTTCTCTTGTTTTTCTTTTTCTCTTTTTTTTCTTTTTTTTAATGTTGCAATCTTTTAATTCTATAACTTTTTTTTCTTCTTTTTTTCTTCTTTTTTTTTCTCTTAAGAGACTTTTTTTTATTTTATTTTTTATATAAATAAATAAATAATAAATAAAAGGATTGTGAGGAGATGGTTGACTACGGGGATACGTATAGGCTACTGGGGCTCTTCAGAGCTTTCAACATCACAGACTGAGCCACTATAAGAAAGGTTTCAAACACTAGGAAAGACAATAGAAACTTATTAACTATCTAGAGTTAATATTCACTATTAACTAATTACAATTCCACTTTACAGGCTTTACTTAAAATAAGTATGTATATTATTATTTGTATTAAATTTAAGAACGGAATTAAAAGTCGCTAAGTACTGGGACAAAGAAAATACTACTTCCAAATTTCGGAAAGTTGCCGCTAGGTTTCTACTCTATACTTTGATTTTCATATTTTTGATATGTTTGTTTAAAGCTTTAAATATTTCTATATCATTTGTGGCTAATAGTTGAGCTAGGTTAAAGGGTTTATTTACAGAAAGTTTTTGGATAATTAACGAAAATATTTCTATTTCGTCCTTCCTTAATATACATGATAACATGACATGTTCGATATCTCCATATTCCATACACTCACAATGTGGACTGTCTTTTAATCTAATTTTAAACAAATAGGCTGGACATAATGCATGATTAGTTCTTAAACGACATATATATTTTATTTCCTCTTTTGAGAAGTTTCCATAATAAAACCACGGTTTAGAGGGGAGTTCCGGCTGAATACGCTTATACATTTCTCCAGCTTTATCAGATGTATAATTTATTTACCATAGTTGTTTCTGTCTTTTTGTAATCGTACTATAGTAATCTGAATATGGAGTTTTGTATTCTGCCTTCTCTCCCCTATCCGCCGCCATCTTCGCAATTTCATTAACAGTATGCCACAATGACCCCTTAACCATGCTATAGTTACAAGTTGGCCACTATTTTTCATAGAATGTATTTTATTAACAATTAACTGAATTACATAATTCCCAATGGGGTGAAAACACACATTCTGAATTTTCTGAACGGCACTTGTACTATCTGTTATAATTATGGCTTGGTTTATTTGTTTCTCCTCAATATATTCAAGGGCTTCATTTATTGCAATAAGTTCCGCCGTGTATATTGACATGTGTTCTTCTAAACAAAGCATTTTTTGTTTATTGGGAATAGGATCGTAACAAGCACAGCCGGTTTTGCTATCCATTTTGGAACCATCTGTATATATTTCATATGTTTCTGGAAAGAGGGTTTCCAGATCAAGCCTGAACGCTATATTTCTAACTGCCTTTGGAAGTTTTTTAAAGTCTTGCAAGAAAAATGTATTAACAGATCCTCTAACAGATGGAACAACGTTGTGATCTAATTGTAGGTTTTCATGAAAAATGTTATCTGCCATATTAAGCAAATATTCATATGCCTCTACCATTGGTATACTTTTTTGCTTTTTGCCATTTCTTATGAGTTAGATCAGCCATAAATAGTTAATGTATTGTTTTTATTAATGTGGCATTTTTGGACATAGTTTTAATTAAAAATCTTTCAGTGAGAATATTTCTTCTAAAACTAAGTGGCAATTCTCCTGACTCAGCTGTGACTGCACAAACTGGTGTTGATCTAAGTAAACCCAAACATAATCTCAAACACTTATTTTATACAATGTCTAGCTTTTTGAGATGTGTATTCGCTGCATGCCCATAAAATATACATCCATAGTCAATTATTGTTCTTATATATGACTTATATTAATATATAAGTAATTGCAACATGATGGCTTTCCACATTCTTCACTCCACCAAGTTTTACCAAAATATTTTTTATTTTCATTGGATACCGCTCTCACTACCGGCACCGACTCTTCACTGGCATTTTCCAGCATTAAAACAAAATCTTGATATTTCCAATTATGGTTTGATTTTTCCTTTAAAGTGTCGGTAACACCCTGTGAGAACACCATCCAATCGACCTTATGTATATTCCACCTACTATTTCTCATATATCTGTTATTATTTAATTTTTCAACATTATTTACCACGAACAAAATTACAAAATGATGAGAACCTAAAGTTTCATCAATAACATTCCAACTAATTTGTGGCACTATATCTGGAGTACTTAGCGTTAAATCTATAGCTGATCTACTTTTACTAAAGGGTTTGGGCAGCAAGGTAGGTTTTCCGTCATTTAGATATACAAGATGACAATCTTTTATGGCTGATAAAAGCGCCTCGCCTTTGCTATCGCTCCAAGTACTTCCGAAGGCCAAGTGATGTGCATTGTAATCTCCCCCAACTATAAATGGTTTACTAAAGCTATTAAATGTGCTTTTCCACTGATCCTTCGTAACGGAATGACCAGCAGCAGCATATAATGAGTACAGATTAATTTTTTCATGATTTTCTAAAACTATGCAAGCAGAAACACACATTATGCCTCCTAATTTTGCAAAACCTTTCGTTTCTGTGTAAACAATATTATTTTTTACGAGGATCGCTACCCCCGCCTTACCATCATCTCTATCTTGCCTTAGAATATTGTAGCCGGAAAAGTGTACATAACAATTAGGTTTAAACCAAGTTTCTGATAACAAAGCGATGTCAACGTCATTATCATATAAATATTTTTCTAGGCTTCCCTTATTAGAAAGGGCTGACCTAGAGTTCCATTGCATAATATCTAACTTGAACTTTGTAAATTATTTAATATTTTTTCCAATGCGCCTTTTATACTACTTTTCGTGTTGTTATCTAAAGATACTATTTTGATACTATTTAAAGTTCCTTTACCGAATTAGTAAAATAGTTACTCAGGTCCTCTCCTACGGGGACATGTTACTGAGGAGGATATTTATTTTTAATAGGCTGGTTTAGATAATTATAGTTAACAAGTAGTTTACTGTGTTTTGGTGAATATTGGCGGGAACTTTTCTGTTCCATTCTTTTTCGTTTTGTAGGGTTTTGATCTATCCTTACGTATTGGCTTCCCGTATCTATGTTAGTTTTTTCTGAAATAAATTGTTTGTTTTTGGAATAAAAGATTGGACTAATGCAAACTGAGATAATGAGCTTTGTTTTATTTCTGATTGTGTTGTTGGTTCTTGGCTAGTTTTAATATTACTTTTTAATATAACGCTGTAAGAATTATTGTATTTAAGCGAAGCGTCCTTATAAGAAATATTTTCCATCCCCAAAATATCATGAATTGCTTTTTGTTTAGCAAATTCGGGGCATAACTGGTGATCAGTAGCTTTATGCGCACCCCCACAGTGAACACAACATGAATGCTCAACATTTTCACACTGACTGTTTGCATGTTCTCCTCCACAATTTTTACATCTTTCTTTTCCTCTACATTGGGAACTCAAATGGCCATACCTTAAACACTTCAAACATTGGATAATTTTTTTTAATATATGGCTCTACTTCAAAAACTATTTTTTCAATTACTACTTTTTTAGGTAATTTTTGGCCTTTAAATGTTATTAGAACGGATTGTGTATTTATAAATTTTACTTTATTTTCCTCAAATACCCTTCTGCTTAACCTTTTAACCGCACTTACCTCAAAATACTCCCCATAAAGAGGTTTTATTAAATCTATTAATTCGTTTTCCGTAATATCCAAATCTACAAACCGTATAACGCCTTGTCTACATGCTAGAAACATTGGTATATAGGTCTCATAGTTATTTTGCATTAGATTTTTTGATTTGACTAACATATTTGTACTTTCTGCCAAATTTAATGTAATTTTTACTTTATTTATTCCTATACTACTAATATTATCTATATTTTCATGGATACCTAGATGGTTCTAAATTTTTTATTAACCGGGATGCTGTTATTTTGTGTAGTTTTCCTAGAAAACCTTATTTTCTTTGCATATAAACTATAAATGGACCACCTGTAACATCAGTCGTAGTCGCATTCTCGTCGCAACCATGACTGTGTCTGCCATGTTTCCCATTACGGGGAAGGATGCCAGCGGTGGTTTCCCGTTGCTTTCAGCGGGGTGCGATTAAGATTGTTAGTTGGTTATAACCATTTTGTCGTAGTTTTTTTATATATCCAGATGAGGTGGGTCGAAATTTGTAGGTCACTAAGTCACGGCCCGCGTAAAATCTATATTGACGTACCAAAATAAGTCGATCGAATAAAAACATCAGATCATGTATAGCTAAGTTTATGACAAGTTTTAAAGGTATATTTAAAAATAAAATATAAGAACAAGATACAAAAAGATTAAAATTTTTAGCAAATACTCGAAACGAGCTCTCTGATAACCAAATGTTTGAATCATTTAAAATTAAACTATCCAGAAGTACACATATACCACTGGAAGGGTTGGTGTAAGGAGCTTTTTTTTAAATCTTATTTGCAAAATTTTATTCTGACATATAAAGACGCACAAAAGAGATTGCTTTAAAAGGTTTTATCAAAGTAAATCTTGAGTTTCCAGGGTGCAGTTTCTATTGATACATAACTAGACTTTGGAAAACGTAATTCACCACGCAACTAATTTTTATAGGTATGACGATCGTTTTGCTAAGAAATAGTGGCATCACATGAATGAATATTAGGTTCATTAGAAATACAACATTTTTTTACAATCACTGGTTAAACATTTATCATTAATTACCACAATTTCACAAAAAAATCTTACAAAAATGATTTATACAGAAACACAAAAATGTATGCGGAAACCGACTATTTTTTTACACGAAATTTTGCTAGAAGAATGCATAAAATTCAAATGATGTATCTTCTAATCTGTAATTAAAATTGAAAATAAAATAATTTGTTTACAGCAAAATCCATTAAAACCTTATTTTCGACGAATTTCGTTTAAAAATGTTCCTTCAAAAGTTCGTTTAATCATTTTCCACAAAAGAATTCCCAACAAATTTTTCTTCAAAGAAAATTCTTTAAATTAATTTATAAGAAAATTCGCTATTAAAGTAACTATTGTACAAGAAAATTCGCTAATAAAAAGAAATTAAATAATTTAAAAAATAATCAGAATCTGATCTAAATACAGAGTATGTACTTTTTCTGTGGCTTCACAGAGAAAATTCTGTTGCCTGTCGATGCTGTAAAAAGTTGAAACCGGTTGCAGAGAAGAAAACAAACTCTTCTGATGTCACAAATCTCTACGTCTGTGTTAACTGTGAAACGGTTTTAGTGCTATCCTTATCGCTTAATTAGTGATTTTTTCATAAAAAGTCGCTAAAAATATTGGAATAACACACTGGTAAGATGACGTTAAAATTTATTCAAACATTATTGGTGTGACGAGAGTCCTCATTTAGTGGCGGAACGTGGGTTTCAGAATAAATTTTCTGTAAATGTATGGGCCGGCATCGGGGAGATCATTTACTTGAGCCACATTTAGAGTAAAGAATGTAAAGAATTTTTTATTATATATTCATAAGAATATGCCTTTGCAAAATAGTAGAGTTTAACGCTACTTTAGATTTACTTATTTTTATTTGCAGATTGTTACTTTCCTTGCTGATATTACAAAAACTTTTAAAACTTTATCCTTGTACATTTCATCTTAAACTACGTAATATCGATGTGCGACCCGTGGAAAACATATGTCAGTTTAGTTTCTGTGAAAAGGCTAAAGACCCAGGGAATAATGCTTTCTTTGAAGAAACTAACATTATCGCTGTATGACAGTAGTTTGTTCACGATACACTTAAATTTAGAGAATCATTTTAAAAGTAATGCTTTTTAGTGAATTTTTGTAGAAAAAATTCACTAATGAGGACTCGTCGACTTTTAAATTTTGAAAACATTTCTTCAAATTATATATATATATATATATATATATATATATATATATATATATATATATATATATATATATATATATATATAAGTATACGCTATTTATTGGGGACATATTCTTCGATGAGTGCCTTTTTTTAAGAACTCGAAATTTCATGAGGACTTGTTCTCAAAAGTCTTCAAAGTGAGCAAATGAATTACATAATACACTTTTGCGCCTAAATGGAGATCTCTTTTGCTAATTAATGTGGAAATCCTATATGATCTGTATTGGATTGTAGACTGAATATACTTAACATGAGCTTGACAGAGCTAGATTATATCACTAATAAACAACCACACCTATTTCACCTCAACTATTAAGCATTTTTAATGCTTAATTTTCAATGCGCTTAAATTTTTTCCAATGCTTATTACTTACTTTAAAATATGTTCCCTTTTCCTCATATGAGTTTAATGTTTTGATAATGACAGACTGTTTGTATTTAGAAAGTAGTAATTTGTTGCAATGTTATATTTTTTATCTATCACAAAATTTTACTCTCAAACACTTACTTTTATCACAATAATGGGAAAATTTGACAAATATCATTTGGATTTTATTTTTGGAATAATAAAACAACAACTCGCATTGAAATCAAAAACGTTGTACCAATCAACACCAAATTGTCTATAAAATCCTTCTTATTTAACCAACACCGCTGTTCTGTTTCTTAGACTTTTCAAGTTCTCAATGCCGCAACTTAACTTTACGGTTAAGACGTTTAGCTTTTTAAACAATATTTATTTAACTATTACACAATTAATGTAATAAAAAATGCAATACGCAAAATGGATATCAGCATAAGTGTGGTACTAATAATAAAATACAATACTGCAGCACGCAATGTGCAAAGTACTATGTGTGGAACAAGAATGAGCACCTCGTGGATTTATATGTCCTCACGGGAGTGGCACTATTGTCTTTAGAGGTGACTTCTACACTGCTGACTCAGCTTTTCATGCTTTGCGGCGTAGTTTCCCATGATGCTTTAGGATCCACTGACTCTGGTGTCTACATACTTGGTTTGCTACATTGTTGTAATAATATCCCGTTGTTATGGATCCATCTATATCCTCCCCCCTTTGAAGACGAAGCTATGGTTCGTTCCGGATTTTTAATGGAAATCCGGTCTCGATGTTTTTTGGAGTTTCTTCATTGGTCTTCTTCCATTTATTGATTGTTCGTTTTGTTTTGGGAGCTATGATGGCTATCGCTACCGCTACATATAATAGGATGGTTCAGATACTTAAGTGATGGATTGGTATGTTGAACTGGTCTGGTATATTCTTTTTTATCGATTGGAGTTCATTTTGGATGTTGTTAGTATCGTGTAGGTGTACGTTATCTAATTTCAATTCTGGTAATTCTTCGTGAATTTTGATTTCTTCTTGCCTCAATTTCTGAGGTTGTTTGTGTAGTTTTATAAATTTTGTTCCCTATCTGTAAATTACACTTTGGTTTAAGGGTTATTAATTTTGTTCCCTTAACTATATTGGTTTCTTCCTGTTCCTCGCGAATTACTTTGGTATTTGTTTCTTCTGGTGCTAGTATTATGTATTGACTGTTTCCATATTTTGAAATGGTTGTTTTGTTAATTTTGCCTGTTTCTTGTTTGCACTTATCTATAGGCTTCTGAAAGTCGATTAGTTTGATTTTGTATGAGTTTTGGTCGCTGATCATGGTTGGATTATCATTTTCACAAAAATATAGTTGGTTCTTTAAATTTTGACATTCATTGTTTCGGATACTGTTCGCTACTAAGGATTTTGTTCTTGGGATTATCATTGTGAATGTGTAAGGATGTTTAGGTATTGGTAATGTGTATAGCTGGTAATATGCATTTCTGACTCGTCCACTAATGGTATTTCCAATTGGAATATAATTTCGAAGTCAATTTGGACTGTTTTTATTTTAAATATTTTTTCATTAATATTTAAATCGTTTCTTGTTATTAGTTTCGAATTTGTTATATAATTTTGTATTTTAGTAAGTTTCTTTATTATAAATTTGGGTTTTAAAATATATGTGTGAAATATTCCTAATTTTGGAAAGATAATAGGATTTTCTGTTGTGAGGATTAATTCTTGTACGTTGTTTAATAAGTAGCCTCTTTGTGTTAATATGTCTAGGTGTTTTACCCTATGATAGTGAGTTAACTGTTCGCTTTGTAGACTATCAATTGTGTATTCTAATTCTTTGCATTTGCCATTTACGTATAATTTGTGGTTTTTAAAATCTATTCTAGCTTATTTTTTGTTAAGAAGTCGATCCAAGTAATACACTATACTCGTTATTGAAATTTAATAGGCAGAATTCTTGTGTCTCGTTTAATACCGAGCTTAAAACTACATTCGGTCTTTTTTAGTGTTTAGAGAGACCGTGCGCGGTTTTGATAAGGAAAGGGCCCTCGAATATATTATTCGCCAAATTATGGTAAAGTACTACTGGGTTTACAAAATTTTTTGGTGATCCGCTATGTAATCATAATTTACCTTTTATTTCCTTCAGCTCCACGTAAGGTAGCCGCATAACGTACTGAAATTGTTAATATCTATAACAGTGCGTCCTGTGACGGCCCTGTTATTGGAAAATTTTGCTTGTCCTCGTCATATTGTCCCGCTACTGATAATTCCTGATTCATTGTATCGTAAGTTATTTCATTATAAAAATTTGTTAACGGAAATTCTTGATTTCATTCATTATAATTTGTTTCGTCGTTATAAAATCGGTATGGTGCAATTGTTCCCTACGTACTGGGGGTAAATTGTTTCTTAATTGTGTTGAATTTTGTCTGTTTAACCGGGAATTTGAGACGCTTATATCCATGGGCTCTGGGTATTGTCTATTATTAGGATTATTTGGACTGTAATTTGGGAGTCTGAATCGATTTGATTGGGTATTTTGTCTGGGTATTTGTGAAAAATTGGATCTGGTTTGATTATTGTTCTGATTATTCTTTTGGTTATAAGATCTAAAGTTTGGCAGGAAAGGCCTCTGAAATTGCAGGTTGCTGAAATTTGGCGTTTGTTGCCTTTGATGAAACGGTCTTTGTTGTACGCCTGTTTGTGTGGGATTGTTGCTTATGTAGCCACTTAGCCCTATAGTCACAATACTCCTCGGCAAATATGAACTTTAACGCCTGTTCAATGCTTGACGGGCTAGTGGATTTCAAGGTCATCCCTAGAGGATTGCGTAATCCTCCCAAGAATGCCTTTAGTGTCTGATATATCGTCATTTTCAGCGCTCGAATTGTTTCATTGTTCTCATTCGAGATGAGGTTTGAAACAAATAATTGTTATATGCCTACACCGGTTACTAAACGATAATGCATCTTCGTCGCTGTCTTAATTGTAACGGTTGCTCTAAGAAACTTGTATCGTCTCTTTGGTCCGTGAAATTTTGAACTATCGCTTGCCTTAAATCCATCCATTAATTAATTATTTTCGTATTTATAATTAGTCTTGCTTGCCCTGTTAATTTGGTTTGTACAAAATTCAACAAAAAAATGGTTTAATTACAAATTTTGATCTGCTATATAAAACTGATTTATTACTAAATCTACTGCTTTTAAAAAGTTTCCCACATTTGCCGGTTGGCCGTCAAACTCGGGAATTGCTTTCAAATGAAACTCCTTGAATTGATTTGCCATATTTACGTTATTGATCTCTGAATTATTCGCACAATTAGGTAACTCGTTATTACTCTCACTAATGCTTACTTGTCTTAATCTATACTCTAAATTTAATATATCTGTTATTTCCTCGCCTGAGTCAGGCATTCAATTATCAACAATACACAAATGTAAAAAGTTGATAAAAATGGATAAAAATTGGAAAGTAGCAAACACTTACATAACAATTACTGCTTCCATTGGACTGCTTGGCTCTGTTTATATACTGCTTGACTCTTACTTTGGACTGCTTGGTTCTTTGACCGGTTATTAGCCATCGATACGCTTAAAAATCAAATTTCGTTTGATTTTTAACCGATCCTACCGACTGCGCCACTTAGCTTTACGGTTAAGACGTTTAGCTTTTTTAAACAATATTTATTTAACTATTACACAATTAAATAAAAATTTCTGGACGCAGCAAGTGCGTTATGGTAGTGAATTTTCATTAAAATGTTTTTAATACCAAATATATATATTTTTAACAAAGCCGGCATCAAATTTGGTTACCAGTATAACCTATATAGTAGAAACAATGTGCCATGTTTCATCAAAATAACTTAATTGTTTGAAAATGTACAAAAATTTCCGCAAGTAAACTTAAAGTGTTCCCGAAAAAACTGGTTTCTTGGCCAACCTTATAGGTTAATAGCAAATTGAACTATTCAAATTTAAAGCATTTAATGAAAATTCGCTACGATAACGCACTTGCTGCGTCCCGAATTTCTTTTCTTACAAAGATGTATTATATTTCGATGGAAAATGCAAAAATGCAATAAGGCGTGTTAGATTAAAAAAAAAGAAAATTTAAATCACAAACGACTTATGGGCTACCTGTAATTGTAGAAATATTTTTGTAATATGTAGCTCAAGATACTCTATAATTAATGTATACATTTTTTTCGTATTTTGCACAACAACGGATATATTGAGCTTTAAAGATTTTTTACGAAAATTCGACAAAAATAATATAACCGATAAACTCTATAGCCAACACTAATGCCAAAACATCAGAGAAAGGGTCTATTTGAAATGAATTTTTTGGGAATATTTTAGTAAAATGAAGGGCAATGACGATTGAAACCAAGACTTCAGGCTTTGTAAAACATTCTTTTTCAGACATTTTCCTTCCATAGCACATATTAGTTTCAGGTTCATTGCCTAAATATTACCAATTTCGACGTTTTAAATCGCGACTTTGGCGTTTCGAGGAAAACCCAAATATGTTTTTCTTTATATGCCTGTAACTTTTTTTCCTTTAACCTACAGAGCTAAATTTTGGTAGATGATAACACATAATGATATTAAACCCGCCCTTACTTTGTTAATTCCGGAGACATAAATTTTTTTCGAAAGAAAACACAAAATTTTCCGGGAAAACCTCAGCGGATTTTTCTGGCTAACGAACTTATCCAAACCACTTGCGAAAAGAAGGTACTTACCAAGTTTCATCGAAATCGGTCCATTATTTTTTTAGTTATAGGTGTGACACACACACACACACACACACACACA